>JAKRRZ010000740.1:0-16662 GCA_022627015.2 Podosphaera aphanis | reverse complement strand
CTAGGTTCGCGAGTAATAATGTTGTTCCTCGAACATTACGATCGGCAAATACTCTAGACACGGCGCGCCCCGGCCGGATCATCCTAGCTTAGCGCGGATACTGGCCTATGACTATTAGCTCATGACAATGCCCAAGTCGACGATGATGGAGTGTCCAGACAGATTTATCGTTGGGGATATTTCTTTTGAGCTGACTGTCATGTAATAAAATTGAAGCAGTTGAAGCAGTTATAGGTTCTTGAACGTTGGGCATTGGATTATATGTAGTCAGGTCTGCCGAGGTTAGTTCTACCGAGGGTGCACATTTAGATGAACCAATGTAAGCTGAGGAATCTGGCGAGGAAGAAGTTTCAGAAGATTTGTAGAGCCCGTTAGATCCAGATACTGATATCAATTTTGTGTTTCCTTTCCAAAGAACACTTCTATGGTTGACGACTTGAGCTTCGATTCCAGCATCGTTCAGACTGAATACGGATATAAGTCGCACCCTCTGGAATTTTGGCACATACCATACCCCGTTTAAAATAAGAGTTTGTTTAGGAGTCTTCAACTCAATTGTACCTGTACCCTCACAAAGAACTTCTTTTCCATCAGCTACCAGCACCGTTCGGGGTTCATGCCATCTTTTGAGGCTAGTGAAATCTGCGCATTGACCGCTGAAGTGCTCCGTGGCACCCGAGTCGATTATTGTTTCAAGTTTAGATAGGGATAGTAAAGCTTGGCCGGTCACACATGGAGCAGCAGAAGGATAGGGCCAGTCGTTTTCATTTGACTGATCGTCTGTTCTAGCTAAATATTCTATTTGGCGAGATCCGCGTTCGTTCCTGTTTTTATCGGCTTGCTCGGTAAGTTCTTTCTTTTAGCACTTCGGGAAAGCATCGCAATCCTTCATTATGTGCCCGTATTTACGACAGAATCTACACTGGTAATTTTCATGACCAGACAGTCTGGGGCCATCTCTCCCTCGATAACTTCCATGGCTTGCCCTTCGAGAGTAATCTTTTGTTCTTTCACGTTCGTTTGGGGTTTTGATCTGTTTTTGCCTATATCTACCCCCTCTGTTCTTCTTGTTATCTATTGCACCGCAAGCATTGTTAGCTTGAGTTGTTGAGGATTGTAAGTTATCAGTCTCGCAAGATTTAAGATGTAGAACGGCATCTTGGAGACCTGATTTACTTGTGAGAATATGGGTACCCTGTGCTCGCCAGAATAAGTCATCTTGGGGCAAAGAGTGGATTAACTGGGAGAGAATTCTCTGATCAGCGAGACGGTTTTCAGTCGGGGCAAGTTTTATCTTGATCTCGTTTAATCGATTCACCACATCTTGTATTTTTTCCTTCTTCGGGTCGAATCGTGTCAGATGGAGCTCCCTTATAGTTGGCTTACAAACCGAGGATAATTGCTTGGATTTGCAGCCGTGAGCTTGTCCCAGAGACCCTTAATGTACAATGAGTCGGAAAAACTGGTGCACTCTTCTTTGTACGTGCGACTGCACGATCCGTTTATCACCGCCAGTACTTCCCTTGCCTTCTCATCCCACGATCTTTGGGCATTGCCACTATTAAGACGAGTGATGGAACCATTTAGCATGCCTCGTGCCCCCCATTATAGCCAGAAAGCTATTACAGTCAACAAACCATTCATTAAAAGTTAATGTAGTGAGAATTGCGATAGGTCCAAACTTGGACTTGAAGTGCGCAACTTCTTTTGTTGATCTCGACATGCTGATAAGGTTTAGATAGAATGAAAGATAATTGTATGAGCAGTGGAAAATAAATCCGGGCTCATAACCTATCAGAGATATATCGTTATGAGTGTAAAGTATGAATTCTTTTGTTCACAGTTTGTGTGCGCTACAATAAATACACGAAAATATGTGACTAAACTATAAGCAAACATGATCTTTGACAACCTCGCCAATAGCCCCTAACGAGGTTTTACTGTACATTCTTATTTTATCGTACACCTGATACCGCGCTCTCATCTCCTACCATCATCTTTTTAGCCCGTGACTCCTCACATATTTTACCGTTTATTTTCGTAGTACGTTAGGCGCACAAATACCTTCTCGGTACCGTTCGATCGTATGTTCTGCATCGCCATCACATATCTATACTCGTATCTCCAAAATCCTATGACCAGAGTACAACGCCTGGACGAAGGTAAGTGGCGAAGGGGCGACGATATAGTGACCGCGACGATTTATCAATGGTATCTTTGCCGCATTGTAGTCATGAGATCAAGGCAGTCTGTTGCGGTGGGGGCAAATAGCTTCATCTGGCAATATTTGCGAACCGCGAATTGAGTGTACACATCTGAAAGCCATCGCTTGACGTGTTGAAGCAGCGAGATGTGAAAGATACATGTTGCTTTAATTCGATAGTTCAGTAAGGTTCGAAATTTATTGTAAGTGAACCGGATAGCATCCAGCACAGTTTATATGCACTTAGCTGTGCGGCTGTAAGGGATATACATGGACATGGGTGGCGGGCAGGCGGGTGGTACTGAGCTTGTTAGAATCTTCAACATTATTTTTTTTCCAGATACGATGAAGATTTCCAAGACTGTTAGCTATATTGACTAAAACACCGCCTCTGTCGATCGTGTTGACCCAGCGAAGTAGACCGAAAATCTGGATTTCGAGCCGCTGCGGGCTACATGTACTTCGATGCGGGTCGGGTGGGTTATGTCAAGGCAAGGGTCGCGATATGGGTCAGGGCAGTATCGTGCGGCGCGCCTGTGTGCCTGGCCGTTGCGCGGCGTAAAAAGGGCTCATTTGTTAATGGTATATATGACGATATTTCAAGCGGTTAATCCAGTCTTCGGGAGTGTTAACGAATTTTTAACCGATGTTCAAAACAGGGTCCTCGCGCTAAGGTATCTTAAGCTTCACCAATTCAAGGTAAATGTGCCTGGAAATTTTGCCTCTGTATCCTTGCTACCGCATAAAGAACTACGTCAACTTTTAACCGCAAACGGTTTCGGGGTTACGGGTGTAGAACGTCGAGATATTTTGGGCAAGGCTTTGCGCAGGAGAACCAAGATCCACAGCTATCACGTTTCATGATCAAAAAGTTTTAAAATACAATTAATTATATAAGTATAAGCGGCTACGACTATGGCTACTTACATTAAGTTTTACTCAAATCATCAGTCAATTCTAAAAGCCCAAATATAAAGCGTATCTTCTACGACAACATTTCAAACAATAGCTTTCATTTTCAAGATGGTTGCTCTAACCGACGGCAAGGACAGGCAATCAACTGTAGATGCTATCGAACCATCTCCTAGGAAATTCAAAATCCTCATGATTCATGGTAAGTAACTTTTTTCTCCCTTCAACGATCCGTGAGTTTAGGTTTTTGAACTTCACCCAGGCTACACACAATCAGGACCTTTATTTCACAGTAAGACGCGCGCCATTGAAAAAATGCTCAATAAATACTTCTCTTCTGAGTCAACTGTCCATGGTAACAACGGTATCTTCCACGGTTATTCTGGCATCCAGTTGATTTATCCAACCGGTCCTTTTCGCCTCTGCCCTTTGAATATCCCCGGCTATAAGGCTAAATTCATGGATCCTGATGAGGAGAGCGACCTTTGGGGGTGGTGGACCCGTGATATGGATTCAGGTCTTTATGGTGGGCTTGAACAGGGACTATCTACAATTGCCCGCACCATTCGTGAACATGGTGGGATAGACGCCGTGATGGGGTTTTCTCAGGGTGCAGCAGCAGCATCTATGGTTACATCACTGCTTGAGCCTGGACGCCAGCAAGTTTTTGACGACTTAAGAATGAAAGATAAAGATGTCCTTCCTTTCCCAGAAGATTGGCGAGACCTCTCGACATTATGCCCCAATGGGCTCAAGTTTCTAGTCGTTTACTCGGGATTCCTTGCCGCACATCCATCATATCGAGCTTTTTTCGAACCAAAAATACAGACACCTTCACTTCATTTTATCGGAAGCTTAGACTCAGTTGTCGAAGAAGTAAGGACCATGGCGCTTGTCAAGAAGTGCGCGGTAGACAAGAGGACGTTAATATATCATCCAGGTGGTCATTTTGTGCCAAACCGAAAAATAATGGGCGGCACTTTACTGACATTTATTAAGAAGTGTTTGATGGAGAAAAAAGCCGAAAAGACTATCTCGGATATGGAAATTTTGTTTTAACGCACCGCGGGATTGATTTTTGTTATCGATATGGCGAATAGGAACTATTCAGGAGCGGTTCGGTCACCCTTTGTACAAATTAATGTTTTCAATCAGGGACAAGGTGCTGGTTATCTTGTCATCTGATTTAATTATTGGCGCCAGTAATATATATAATAATTATCAGTATTTGGTCAAACTACTTTTTTGGTTTGACAGTTCAGCGGAGTGTAAAGATTATACGGCTAGCTGCCTGAGGTACACTAATTTGAAGACTTTGTCAGCGCGGTTGTTTCCTTTTTTACGAATCTTACGTATATATATGAGGTTCTACAATCGACGGTGAGGTTAAGATATCACGTTAGCTATAGGGTGTCTTAGGAATCAGACTATATCTTCTATCTAGCCAAATCTTTAGACGGTCTGTGACTTCTCCTAATGTCCGAGGTGGCTTATCATTAAATAAATACCCTTTACTTCCTAACCCCCTTTCCAAATTCCGACAAAAGTAATCATACACAACGACATTAATAATACATGTACTAGTAGTGTGTAGGGTTTATGCTGAGTTATACGCGATGAACAATTTGGACATAACTTGGCTTCCGACACACCTAATCCAAGGATCCTCAGAGGGATGTCCAAAAACTTCGTCGATAAGGATTCGCGAATGCCATTATCAGAAGCTGTGGGTACGGAGGTGATATGATAAAACAGCGCTATTAAACATATTATCAAATGAAGGTGTAAAGTATGTTACAATTCCCATTCAATTACAAAGATCCTCACAACACTTTTTATCTCCTTTTTTCCAACACGCACAACTACTAGTATCCGCGCGACTATGACTAACACACTCGCTTACAACAAAAGCCAGTCTATATTGATGCAGGGTCTGCACGGCTCTATTATCCACAAGGCCGCATAATTACTGTTGTGTAATTACTAGGTCTGCTTCACTACTAATACATATTAATTATGGAAAGTAGCTGCCAAAAGGTTTGAGACGATCAGACCAAGAGAAATATCGATCTATGACAATCGCTGTACCTCATTCCCAATTGTAGAATTGCTAATAATTTCATCGTCATTGACGCAAGAGGTGAAAATCAATTTCTAAAATTTTCTAAAATTTTAACGCGACTCGAGGAAGAAACAAATAAGCAGTTTTTCGAAATTCATGCTAGATCAAACGCAAGGCAGTCCAACTTTCACCATCTCCAAATCGGTACATCCTTGAGGTAAGAAAGACGAGAAAACCCTTTGCTTTTTTAATGCTTTACAAAAATATTGTACTGTGGTACTAGCGTCTCATTAAATGTGACAACATACAGACCTATCTGGATTTCTCTCGGGATTAGCATACCCAGGCTTGTGGTGGTTAGTTTTCGGATCTATATTTTAAATACATGATAAGAAAAATAAATGCTTGTGAACCATTTAAAAAGACCATTTGTGAGATGAATTAAATTCGTTATCATGCGCTGCATGGAAAAGGATGAGAATAATTTCTGAGAATGAACGATTTCGTTTCGTTGGCTACTACGCCAGTCAAGGCTAAGTTCAATTATGGAATATTATGAGTCTGGTCTGACAATGCCTCATGAAAATTCTCAAGGAATAGTAGAGTATGTACACTCACTAATTAGCAGACACATTTAATCTGACCATTACATCGAACGTCACATTCGTTTGGTTAGATCAAGAAAGTCATAATCGATGTCGCGTTCCGATACTAGCTTAGATACCTACTTCGGGTATCTAAGAATGTGACGTTTTAGTTGGCTGAATGCGAGCCATCATCTCTTCCTTAGTTATCAGATGATCTATTCTTTCCAACAAGCCAAGAAGACTTTTCATATTTCCGCTCCATTCGTTCAAAACATCATCAGCGTCTCTTGGCCGAGAAAAACTAACTATGCGAGCCGGTCGATCAATCTTTGCATAGACAGTCTTGGCGGTTACCAATTCACTGATATATTTCTCTGTTTCCTCTTCCGTCAGATCGAGTAATTGAGTGAGACGAGGTACCTGGATTCGGGTGTAATATTTAGCTATAACTCTAACGTTGTGCTCAATGACACGCTTCCGAAGATCCTGCCATCTTTGGTTGGCCTTTCTGTCTGCTGAGTAGCCTTCTTGCGAATCAAATATATCTGTGTTGCAAAGATGAGGACCAAATACTTTGGAGACATCTGGCCAGCGCATGAGTTCATGAACAGTAAAGAGTTTCAAAAGTTGGGCGTCTAGCGGCACTTGTAAATTCCTAATATCATTTTGTACACGATGAATGAGATCGGATTGTTCATTGTTGTAGGGCGCGAGGATAACGAAATAAATGATTCGTTGCAGAACCTAAATATGTGAGCAAGAGGAATGGGAGAGATGGACTACATACAGATTGCAGCTTCTGAGGGTCTTCTTCGACAGCCTCAGTATCCAGTACCTGCCTATAATGCTTACAAACCTCTAAGTATTGATCATCGTGTTTACCTAGAGTAATCTGTTGCTCGTAGTACCTTAATTTTAAGTCTGTTACATCGTCTTCGAGTGATTCTGATACGTCTTCTCCATTTACTGCTTTCTTCTCCCTGTCTTTTTTCTCCTTGGCGATCTGATCTAAAGTCTTCTTGGGTTTTCTTGCAAGATATTTCGTACTAATCTTACGACTAAGGATACTTGCCTGGGTCCAATCTTCATTTTCTATGCAGAGAGATACCTGAGCTAGTATAAATTCTGTTTTCTCTCTTCTTTCCATAGAACCAAAAGTCTCAACTTGAAGTTCGCACAAGATATCTGCGGCTGCTTTTCGATCACCTTGCTGCTTTTTTATATCCGATAGAATCTTAGTCACACGGGCACGTTCGACTTCAACAAATATCTTGCCTTCTGTTATGGTTCGTAGTGTCTCGATTGTTGAAAGCTTGGTCGTCATATCTGGTGCCGATTCGAGAAATCCCATAACTACTTGTACCATCGCTGTGATGGCCTGCTTAAGCTGTCCATGCTTCTTCGAAAGTAGGAGAATTTGCTCATTTAGCAAGCCCCAGTCTCCTGATTCCTTACTGATGGTAACGATCGCTTTGAGAATACGAGATGTGGACGCGAGATCCGACGCCTTTGAGACTTAGTTAAGTGTTAACTAGGCTTAAGTCTCACATACATACCTGTCGTGTTTGTTTCTCTAATATTGTGAGTTTATCAATTGCACTATGCACATTCGTCTTGGGATACGAATTAGTAAGTTCAAAGGATCAGATGATCAGAACCTACTTTGGAAAGCTTCTCAGCTTCCGGAATCTGTTTATCCACATCATTCGAGAAATCTTTATCCGGCTTGGGAATTGTCGACATGATTGTGATATGGGGGGATTGACTTCAAGCTTACATTTAGAAGCAGGTTAGTCAACAATAATCGAACAAATCCGCGTGATTTCTTGGCATTTTGAATGCTCTCCCGCAAGGGTCCTGAATATAGAGGACTGTGTGCCAGATCGACCAAGAAAACATGCAAATAGCGGGAGTGATACCCCTGTATTTTTATGATGTTAAATGTACCATCCAATTAACCACCAGTATTCTCACTGCTGAAGGATACTCGTAGGTCCATGTAAATAACATCCTTTTCACTACAGTATTGACCTATACCTTAATTCCATCTTTGAATCAAGGTCAGTATGACTAAAATGAAACACATGTTATTTAATCGACTAATTATATCTAGGAGATTGGTTCATTGGAAATTTTTACTGTGTTCCACTTCAGTTGGACGCTCTAGCATCAGAGTGGAGTCTGGGCGGACAGCACGCATGCCTATTGATAGTGAGAAAATTCAGCTCACTCATCTCTCACTCTTCCTGCTGAAGAATTTAAGCCGGTGTGAAGTATTATAACCAAATTTGCTGGAAGGGGCTTGCTGTATATTCTGTGGAAATTGTTTGAGAGCACAAAAAGTCTTACTTTGATCTAAAGGAAGAGCTGGGCACACTTTTAAGGGTTTCATTTTGTCGGTGCAACATACCTATCATTTAATCAAGGAAAGAAGACAGTCGTGAACTCGTTCCCACTTCTTGAACATTGCACCTAATTCATACCACCAGTACAAGTTCGTCGATGCTCTTAAGCAACGGAGATAAATAGTAGCACGAGCTCCTCAAGGTATCGAAGGCTCAAAGTGCCAAGTCTCGGAATTATCGCTGAAATTAATCAGCATAAATAAAGACCCCCAGAATTATGCAACCACGCTTTTAAATGTACGATTTTGCCTTGATATTCGGAGTCATCTCTAAAGGGTTAGAAAATAAGTATAGTAGAATTATGAATTCTTTATTTAAGTGTAACTATTGTTATGTAACTAGTGTTCATATGGTTTTATTAGAGTCGCAAATCGACAAGACTAATTACTTCCTATGGCGTGCCGAGTTAAGTTAGGCACCTTAAAACGTCCGCGAGGCTGTGGATGAATTAAGTTTGAAGTCAGATGACCCCGAGGCTGATTACATCTAGTGGAGTGCCGTTAGTCGACGGACCGTGACACTGTCCAACTTGAACTAGCGAGCAAAGAGAAATAGTGGAGATCGTGGGGTAAGACGACATCAACGCATGTATAGGGCAAGCAACGTAATATCTACGAGTTTCATTGCAATCACCGAACACTTCTTGGTAAATTTATGATTTTCAAAATGGTTTATGAATGGGGAAATAAGGAGAAAATTTGTTACCACATGTACATTGAGGAGAAAAAATCACTTGAAGATATTATGGAATACATGAAAGAAAACCATAAGTTCAATCCGAGGTAGGCAGTTCCGGCCCGGTAAACTTATTATTATTTGCACCATCTTCGAATCCGACTAACTGCATCACTTCGATTCAGCAAGCGGGCCTTCCAAACTCAGGTCCGTAAAAACTTCCTCTTCCACTCTACCCACAAATTTTGCTGAATATCTTGCACCACAGTTTAAAAAATGGGGATTTCCATCGAAACAACATCCAGCTCACAAAAATCCAGCTCTCGTACAGCGTGTCAAAGAATTATGGGACCGCAATACATCTCAGCGGGACATGCTACAAACTCTAAACAAAGAGGGGTTTGAAATTAAGGAACGTGAATTAATGCGGGTTCGAGCAAAGAATCGTTGGCTCCTTCGAGTCCCGAACGGCATGAAAACTAGAAAACAAGAGTCTGACCAAGATGTTCTCTCACAGCTACAGCAAGCCTTGTATCCTGAGAAGAGAATACTTCAACTAGAAACGGGAGATAAATCTCTCGAAAGTGCTTCGTTAGCAAATCAACTGGCAGGCTCCTGTAGACCAGCTTCACCGCCTTTAAGTCCGGAAGTACTGAAGAAGAGACAAGAGCGGTTGTCAAAGCTACAGGCAGAGTCTACAGAACGGTGGGCAACAAGAAAACGGCGCCGACGAACTCGTGGATGGGCAGGCCTACCTGCTGACCCACCAGGACCACCACGATTTCCCTCAGAAACTACCATAGATGAAAGTAAGGCTTTTCTGAGCCTTGATAATAAGCTTTATCGCGATATTAGATCACGCTTTCAGCGAATCTGTGAAGGTGCCGATATCATGAAAAAAACCATAGCAGGTCCAGAACGTTGGGAAGCTGCAAAGGATAGGCTAATCCAAGAAAGTCCACATCTACAATCAGTATTTTGGATTAACGATGAAAATCAGGATGCTAAAAAGCTCGCTCTTGATGTCATTTGCAGTGATGTTACTAAACGCATGCGAACTTTGGAGCGTCGCATGACTATTGCAGAAGCTAAAAACGCACTTGGTGTAAACCCCGAAGAATCACGACATCTTCGAAATGCCTTCTACCAGGTCCTCAAGGCTGATCACTTTACGAGTAAACTTGAGGCTGGTGAAGACCATTGGAAGGTCTTGAAGAACCAATGGATTAATGGCTCAGAGCTCCTTCAGAGAATTCTTGCCCCCAGTGAATTAGATCCTCAACATCGAAATAAGGTCAAAGCTATGGAGGTTCTTTGTAGAGATGTCATGAAACGTCTCCGTGATGATCAGACCAAACGTGATCCAACGAGGAAGAAGAAGGTTGAATCGACTTTTTCAAATCCTGAATCTGCTGAACAATTCATTGAATCACTGGGACCTAGCTTTGAGTCACCACCTGAACTATCAGACGCGTCTCTTAATGGTTCAGCTCTACAGGTTCCAAAAAATTCTTCAAATCAGTCGAATCTGAACCATATTGAAATTCCTCCCAAAGTAAGCCAAGAACCTTTTCTCTCAGAAACGCAAACCCATGGCCAATCATTAGCTGGCCATAATGATTATCAAATCGATCCATCCCTTTTAATTACAGCTGCGAATAGCCCTTCAGTTATCGATCAAGTGGATCAAGAGTGCACGGAACTTTATGGTAGTCGACCCATCCAATCTAATATTGAAATTCCAACCTCGTTTGTCGCATATTTTCGTTTGCATCCTGACTCAGAAGCTCAAAAAAATACGAGGCACTGGGCTAGCACATTAGGTACAATATCGATAGAAAATATAAGACAGGAGATCATGAAAAAATTTCCGGGATCTATTGTCATTCAGATTGAAGGAATTATCAATTCAGAAGGTGACAAAAAAAAGGAAACAAATGTGCCTATTGACCAAAATGAAGAGCTTGACGTGTATTTAAATGCGATTCATGATCTTAAGCCCGTCTTCTCGGTTCGGGTACTTGGGCCATGGATGACAAGTGGCAAGATTTAAAACTCGCACAATTCTTAGCTCCTAGATATAGGTAGTTTACGAAAAAACCAAACAAAAGCATAGTGTTTGTTGTTTGTGCTTCTCTAGCTAATACCATTTAGAAGATCCCACGCTTCATAACTGGAAAAAAAATTTATTACTGCATTTGTTAAATCAACTTTTACAGGTCATCAGCTCTAATTGAAGAAAAAGCTTAGACTTTAACTCAGACCTGGTAAATTTGAATCCTTGTCAAATTTTGAATCAAAACTACTCTGGCTCAAATTACACTAATTCATTATGATTTGTAGTTCTCGACTTTTGTCCCTGACTCTAAGCTCTCACATGAGGCTCAAGAATAGTAGTTCAACACACAGTGGTAGATATTCTTTCTGCTGCCTAAGCTAATAGATTATTTACAGTGACGGCCAAAGGATGAACATGAGGCTCTACAACGAACGATAAGAACACTAGAAAGATTCTCAAAATTAAATTTATACACGTAAGACATGCAATTAAATGGTTTTTCTAGGGATTTCTGCAACTTAAAATAGAGCCATATTATCGTAAGCAGCTTGATATACGATTTCTTTTAGCTCTCAGAGGATCCGAGTTTCCTCAATGCCAATTATTCAAAAAAAACTGTATAACTACAAGAAAACTAAGACTTATCACTGTCCTATCCTCTCAACCCCTTACCCTCTTCTGAATCTATAGGTTGGCGCTGACAGGACTGGGAAACGCAAGAGGGACCAAAAAAACCTGAACTTGATGTTTGTGAATATTGAAACTATCCAGAGGACTCGAATCAAGGCACTTGAGTTTCCAAAGAGTGTAGACAAATCCAGAGAATCTTGAGGCACCAGGAAGATCAAATTATTTTAGTCATAGCATACCATCCTCCTGTTCTTCCTTGCCAACTTCTGTCATCTTCATTTAGTATTTGCTCCGTCGCCCGAGAAAAATATGCTCCATAATGGCCCGGCAGTTCCCTCTTCATTTCCAAATCCGTAAAACTTTCCGCCGTCAAGGCTTTTAACCGAAAATTAAATTAGGGAGTAACTAAGCCTAGCTATGAGGGAACAATGCTCGCTCAGGTTTGTCGGGGGCGCCACGTATGGAGGTTCTGTGTAAGTGCTACCAGGCCTCATCCGAACGCCCAAAAAATCTGAAAACAGGAAGAGTAGAGTGTACCTAGTTAGCGTGAAAAACTGTGACAAATAATGTTGCTCGTGAGTTTCATCAGTGAAGCTGACGATGGTCTTCTCGTCGCGTGACGAAGAGAGAATTTCCGCGTGCAGGTGGGGGATCTTCGCTCTCCATCGTTCCACTACATCTCCTTAGCCGGTCGTCCGTCGTCCACACAACACTCAGAAGTACTTCGCCCAGATGTTGGGTCCGTAGTGAGATGAGCTCCAAAGTAGATTATCCATCTAACCATCGCGTTTGACGTAGAGTCGCGGTAGCCTGGAGGCGCTCATGCCTCCCGGGACAGACGTTGACGCTATATCGTCGGGCTCTATCTGAGTAAAGTTTGTCTGCCGCTCGAGTGTGCGAATCTTTAGGCGCAAAATTTAAACAAATCATCCTACAGAGCTAACTTGATCCACGCTGACTATATACATGTAATTGCATGTAGAGACGCACGATACTGAAATCTAATCACTTTAAAACGATGACTCTGACATGAATCCGATCGGAAAAATGACGATACATCGGCATCCCAGCCTATATACACAAAGAGCTTTACCCTATATTGGAGGCTATGACAAAGACACAAGCCGTTTATTCAGTGTGCTGATGAATCTGTGTAAAGACTCACGATGCTGAGTAATTTAGTGCTGAGTATCATGTGATTACGTCACCGTTTATCAATACTGGAATAACTGGATCATCTGGCTTATATCCAGAGAGTTTCCTCTCTCCAATCCGCACATCTATCGTTCATCGATTCGACCTAATCAAGCGAGAAAGCTCCAGAAAATCGGGCTCTGGATTGATAGGAACCCCTCACGTATATCCCCAACACAATTTTGTTCTCGGATGGCGGCTCTCATTAATCTGGAAGAGCTGAGTACGCCTCAGCGCTGTATCGTTGACTTCTGCCTTATTCCTGTGAGTCACTCAACATGGTCATGGGAGTTAAACGCGGCTGATCTATAGATCGGAACCTCGAAAGCATCAGTGTCGGACGAAATTGCTATGGTACAACGTTTGATGGCAGCGAGCGGGCTTAGCTACTTGATGCATAGTGCTGGCACCACTGTTGGTAAGCTCTATCCTCCGAGACTGACTATAATCCTCAGCCAAGCTTGTATTTCTATCATCTTAGCCTGGGCGAATTATACTGATCATGTGACCATAGAAGGTCCTTGGGACGCTGTAATGCGGGTTGTGGGGTTGGCTCACACAGTGGTGCATCAGAGTGGAGTTATGCGGGTTCAGACTGATATTCGAGCCGGCACAAGGTTAGTTAGCATGCCTACCCATCTAACTAAGCTTCGACTAAATCATAACTTAGAATAGACAAAGAACAGAACTTTCAGGATAAGGTGAAGAAGGTTGAGAGTATCCTTGCTGCTGATCAAAAGTCTTTTATGGAATAGAGTGGACGTTTTAGGGAAAACCTCATGACAAGTAATAGAATGAGATACGTTAGTAACAGATTATGTTGGGTTGCAGTAAATTTTTTACCCGCTCGATATCAAGTCTTTCTTTCCCAATTTGATCCAGGTTCAGTGTGTACTACATAGTTCTTCTTCTTCTGCGTAGAACTGGCCCCGAGTAATCACAGCTGGGGAAGTTCATCAACTCCTCTGTACTTCAATGTTTCCTCCTACCTTAATCAATACGCTCATTGAAGCAACTCAAGAGTTCCGAGATGTCTGACTACTGAGATTGTTGAATGTTTCAGAAATATCAGTCTTCCATCTGCCGCGAAGATCCATGACATAACATCACAACACCCTGGGCGCCTCGCTATGTTCGACCATCTCCAGACGAAAAGACATGTTTCAATCGCGTCGACGACGCGCCCGTCATCCATTTTTGCGGGTGATAATCGCCAACCAGGCTGCCATTGCTTGACGTGCTGTGGAGTTAGTAAGGGCAGCACTCCTCCTCCTACCAACCCCAACTTTTTCTTTGGTCGCGCAGATGCCCTACGAACTATCTGAGGCGCTTGGGAAACGGCCCTGGTTGCAGCTGGATTGGTTAGCCACGACTTGTAGAAAGGAGCTGGAAGAGGGATGTCTGAACACCGGTTTGGCATATAAAACCCATGAAGTAAATGTCAACGTATCTTTTAACCAAATACTGAGTCGTTTTCATTGACAGATATGATGCGTGGTAAGTAATTTTTTTCTGAAGCACGTTTTTGTGCTCAACGAATTAATCGTGGATCGTAGCAGACATCTATCAAATTAGCTCCACTCTAAATGTTTTACGCATGGTGTGGCTAGATCAAGCTTAACTCCCAAGTACATCATCTTACAAGAAAGGGGTCATGATATTAGAGTGCATCAAATATTACAAATTCCGGAATCCTCTCAACGCCATGCTAGCATCTTATGTCGGTCAGTTAACCATGTGATTTGTTCTGTAAAGCCGCTTCTTCTCTATCCATGGTCTCGCCCCGTAAAACCGTCCCATACCTCCGCTTTTTTAGAACATTTTCTATGAATGCTTCACCCGCTTTATAAGAACTGCGCACTAACGGTCCGCTGGCACAATAGAGGAATCCCAGTTCCAGAGCACGCTGACGCCAGAGCTCAAACACTTGGGGACTAATGTATTCCTCTACTTTCATGTGGCGTTTGGTAGGTCTCATATACTGGCCAAAGGTCACAACATCTACATCGACCTTTCGAAGTTCTGCAACTATTAGTAGCTTTTGTCGGAGATTTTGCACGTAACCTACCTTTCAGGGTCTCCCATAACTGTTCTTCTGTCTCCCCCAGGCCGAGCATGATACTCGTTTTGGTAATCAAGGTGGGAACGGTGATCTTGGCCATGTTGAGGACTGCGAGACTCTGACGGAAGGTGGCTCGGCGATCCCGCACAAAAGGAGTCAAGCTTTCCACAGTCTCAACGTTGTGCGCGTACACGTCTAAGCCGCTGGACGCAACAGTCTTCACCATCTCGAGATCCCCCGCAAAATCGCCAGTGAGGGCCTCGACCAGGATATCCGGTTTTTTTACCTTGATCTTCATGATCGTTTCGGCAAAGTGACGCGCTCCGCCATCCGCAAGGTCGTCGCGATCAACGGATGTGAGCACGACGTAGCCCAGTCCCCACCGCGAGAGTGCTTCGGCTGTATGCTCCGGCTCATGTGGGTCGAGCGGAGGGGGTGCCTTGGACGTCTTGACACTGCAGAAGCGGCAGCCACGCGTACACGTATCGCCCATGAGCATGATTGTGGCCGTCGCGGCGCTCCTGTCACTCCCCCCCCAACAATCCGAAATATTCGGACAGCGGGCTTCTTCGCAGACCGTGTGGAGGTTGAGCCCACGGAGGTCCTTCTTAATTTTTTTATAGTTGTCGTTATCCGGGATCGGGGTTTTCAGCCATTCGGGCAGGCGCGTGAGCTCCTTTTGCCGTCCGGGCGGCCCGACCAGCACGGTGCGCAGGCCGACGGGGTTGTCTCGCGCGGTCGGTTGGTCTTGCAAGCCCAGGAACTCAGTAAACGAAGGCACGCCATTCAACTCGTCCTTGAAGTACGACGGGCGGGGTTTTTCGGCCGGTTCGGCAGTGGTCTCGGTGGCGAAGAATCGTGATTGACAGAAGGGTGGAGCGACCGCTTGTTTCGGCCGAAGTGGAATGAAGTTGCAGCGACGCAACCTCCGCATAGAAGCAGCCATGGTGGATGGCGGTGATCAGTGTCGCGGGCGCCTTCACTTGCCTCTGAGATTTCAGGCATTCACACTTCCCGATCCCGTTTTTTGTCACATGATCAAGAGATAGCTACAAAAGTGTACGTGTGAGTCATTTCACGCGAGTACCCATAGTCATACAGCTGATGGTGACCTTTGACAGATGCGAATGTTTAGCTCGAAATTTTGCTTGGTCGTGTAATTTGCAGGCGGGTTCTGGGATCAATTTCTGGGTAACATTCTCTTCTTGAACGTGATGTACCATGATGATATTTGATTCCAGTCTCTCTCACTCGGTTTTTCATGATTGGATTGCTTCTACGCGACGAATTAACACCCAACACTATTATCTCTCTCACAGATCCAAGTAATTAATCTCTCAGCTCCCCCCCCAGTGTCTCGGCCAAGACAGAGCATGGGTCCCTTTGACTGGCCGCCGCGTTGCCGTGGTTTGGAGCATCCACGCTTGGGACGATCAGACCTTGGAACGATACAGAAGAGAAAGTTACGACATATAATGGCAAGAGATAGATTGTATGACGAAGATCAGAAATAAGTCTATATTTTGCAACGAAAAGTAACCTATGTGAAAACTGCGATGGCTGGCTCACTACATCAGATTCATCCCCAGAATAATCCGTGTACGTGTTGGCATCGATGAGAATACCGTGTAAACCAGTTAACGCTCTAATCGGCAGTGCAATAATTTAACTGGTGATGAAGTTTAAAAAGGTTACAGATTTTATCACGTGAGCCAGATGTGATCCTTATCCCATGGGTTCGTATTGACTACTGGTAGCCCGCATAAAGGTCGTTTTGCTTGAGGATATGCAAGTTCATATGCAGGTGAAAATTCTTCTTCCTTGGGTCAAAGCTCAGAAAGAGGGGAAGGCGAGAAGGTCTGAAAATTCGCTG
>JAKRRZ010000739.1:0-16687 GCA_022627015.2 Podosphaera aphanis | reverse complement strand
TTTCGGAGTGCACTCCGAAAGATTTTATGTGTAAAATTATGACAGATGGCATGACATTACGTACCCTTTCGCGTTCTTGCACAAACATCACATAAACATGACACGAAAACCCATGGTTCCGCTAAGGTACATCTAAGCTGCAGCCAATGGACGCAGGAATCATTGCCTCGTTTAAGACAAGGTACAGAAATCAGCAACTTTGACACGCAATCATATTAACTGACAGAGGATCTTCAAAGCCTTACGAACTTGATCAACTTACTGCCATGAAGTGGACAGACAAAATTTGGAATGAAATTCTTAATGCAGTTCATCAAAATTGCTGGCAGCACACAAAGATCTTACACCAATCCACAGCCCCAGCTGCTTACGACGATACGTCAGCAATTCGTGGAGAGGTTCAGGCCCTCCTGCAAATGGCAGTTAATGTGCCAGAGAATCGCATGTCAGTTGAAAGTTTTGTAGAGTTTCCAGATGAAGCAAATGTGGAAAGCATTTCCATGGAAGAATTACAGTCAAACCATGCTGTAAGGATACCCTGCGGGACCACGATTCACATCCTTATACGAAGGTTATCCTTAAGGATTTGTACACGTGAGTATCACGTGTATAATCACGTGATGGGCTCCTAGAAGTCCTTGAAGACATTTTACTAAACTGTACCACACTCAGATTTGTTTGGGAAGGAAAATTTACGTAAACATTAAGACATGCAAGATTTATAATTTTAAGACATTACAATAGTTTCATGGTGACAAAATCTTAAAGAACTTCTAGTATAAACTTTGATAAAACCATTACTACTACTATATACCTAATTCCGAAATTCATACCCAACCAAAATTATATCTTAGAAATTATTGAGAACTTGTCCCTAATTCGTGTAATGATCACTCCAGGGAGTCCTAATGGAATGCGTGGAAGGTAGACTTCTCTCTATTTCAACTTGCGTAAGGAGAGTAAAGCTAACTAACTGACTGCCTACAGAAGAGCCTAGGCCGACACTCAAGATTTATACCTTGAGAGTAGGACCGTGCATAACAGCAGCCCAATGGCTACGTCACCAACAAGCTAATAGTACAGGGTATCTAAATTCCGGTTCTCCGAACTCCTGGCCAATCAGAGCACCTCAGAACAATACTTCGTAACATGAAATTGCAATGTATCGGACCCTTTCTCAATAGAAATCCCTTTACCTTGAAACGTTAGCCTATCTCTGTTTATCAACTCTATGAAGTCATGAATCAAAATATCACTATCTTCCTCAACAATTGTTTCTTCGTCAGGTTCGAGAAAATCACGGATTGGTACAGGGTCTCGAAAGAACCCAGCTATCTGGGCCTCCAGCTCCTCAGATTGGGTTGTGTAAAAACCTGGTTCCAATTCTTGTCTATCTGGTCTTGAGATAAGAGTTGATTTCCACCAACATCTCTGTATCACGCATGCCTCAAGACCTTCCCATGAAATTTGGCTCCATTAGATTGTTCTGAGGACATTAACTGTCTTTTGGTAGATCCTTACCACTTTCGTGTTGATTTATAATAAAGTTGACCATTGTCTCCGGTTTGTTTGTTTGTTTGCTTTTTTTTTACGTCTAAGCTAGAATTGGCCATAGTCTGCTCCCGCTTTCTTCACCCGAGTGGGTAAAGGACGCCAAAACTTACTGTTCTGGTGTACTGAGGCGCCTATCTACCCAAACATAAGAGATAGGACCGATTTACAATAGAGAGTAACTCGAGGCTTAGGAAGCCGGTTACCGAAAGTTTGTAGGGAAATTACAAGAATAAGAAGCGTTACGAGCGACATTTGACAAAATGCCATTCCACCGCCAGTACCGTGTGCATAAAACAAATAGAACACCAAAGGAAAATAAAATGAGCAATATAATGGGCTAGAGTTGTAAAAGAACGATCAAGTTAGCAAACGAGTTATTCGTTTGTTGCCGGGAACCTGGGACATGTATCTGTGAAGAACTCTGTGTCATCCAGCCATTTGACCAATTGAACAGCACCAGCATAGGTGCCGAAAATAAATGAAGCAGTGTCTGGGTTAGTTCTAGGCGCCTTGGGGAGTCTGTTAGGGCGCAGTCGACAATTGAGGATGTGTCTCATGGTCTTGAGGGCGCATTGTCTCCGGGATGCTAGCTTGAAGCTTGCAATTATCCCTTGATCAAGAGGCTGCCAATGTGATGTCGTATTTGGGGGGAGCCAGGCAATTCGGACATTTTGCAGGCCCTCCAATCCACCAACAAGCCGCACAGCTAGTTCGTGACCAGCAAAATTGTCCAACGGTAATAATATCTTGCGATATTTCATTCTGTCATCCAACCACTCTAGGTGTCCCTTCATAATTAACCCTGTCATCCATTTTGACTTGTTGTGTCGGTATTGGATATTTAAATGTTTAAGATTGATATTCTTAAAACACCGTGGGCTTTTTGAGCTTCTAATAACCCACATGTCTAATTTTTTCGATCCCATGGCATTAATAGTGAAGGCAAGAGTGAGCCAGTCTTTGATTTTTTTTTCTCCACTAGTAGACTCGGTTGCAAGAGACCTTGTTGGCGCTATCTTCCAAAAAAGCCCTGTTTCATTCATATTAAAGGTATCTTTTTCTGGATACCTTGAACACAGATCTCGAAGCTCCGTTATTTGGGCGATATTGGCGTCACTGTTAATATCTGCTGCGGCGCCTTCTCCATGCTGAACGTACTGCTTAATGTTAAATTTTTTCTTGAAAGATTCAAGCCAGCCATTTGACCATTTTGGTTCTTCCATCTCAGGCTTATACTGTGGCAATCGTTGCCAAAGTTCGCGAGCTTTAGCCTTTAAAATATCCCCAGTGATGACCGCC
The DNA here is from genome assembly GCA_022627015.2 of Podosphaera aphanis. Lineage (NCBI taxonomy): Eukaryota > Fungi > Ascomycota > Leotiomycetes > Helotiales > Erysiphaceae > Podosphaera > Podosphaera aphanis. The sequence continues at coordinate 13,834 of JAKRRZ010000739.1, read as the reverse complement.
CTTTTCCCTTGCATACGCTGTTGCCATTCAAACAGTGCTAACTCAAGCTCTTCATGTTCCCTGAGGTAGTTTCTCTTTGAGTTTAACTTAGATTTGTTCTGAGGGTCTGGGTCAAGATATCGGTACTTGTCAGAAAGAATCACAGAGACTTGACCCTGGGATAGATTTGACCTTGAGGTTAAGAAGCAAACCAAGCTATGAGTCCTTGTTGAGAGTTAGGATGAAGTTTGTGCCTTTTTTGAATCATTTGGCGCTGTTGGTCTGTAAGGGCAACTCTTTTTTGTGAAATTTTTGGCATGATGATGTCGAGTCGAGGGTTCAAGTAAGTGTCCAAGGGTTAGAGATTAATTAAGGACAAGAATGTACTTCGAGCGGCCTTGAACTTGAAGGAACATATTACAGCCACCAGTCGCAGGGCAGAATCAACTTAGTGCATAATGAATTGGCAGAGGCTACGAAGAGCACAAAAATATTGTAGATATCAATCCTTGACAAGTTCAAGCTCAACAAACGAGGCCTCGGAAGAAGCGCTTTGCGTTGATATCTCTACATCCATGACTTCTCACATTAGTTGACCACGCCGAAAAATTTCCACTTGATCAAGCACGGCACTAGAAAAGCAGCTCGAGAGCAAGTATCCGAGTCAAAGTGCTGAGGGTTCGCGGCTCTCCACCGCACGGTCAGGATCAAGAGTTTCTGAGCGAGAGGCACATCATCAACTAACCTATCCAAAGCGCACTTCCTGCAAATCTCTTCGATCCAGGGAAAAGAAAGAGTCACGCCTCAAAGTCACATCGGAGCATCCTCCAAGACCCTCCTCCCGAGCGTCATTGACCCATCTTTCCTTTCTTCATCCGATGCATGCGATGTATCGCATGCATCCAGACACTGCTTATAGATGTCAGCTACAACGTCGTGCCCCTCCTTCCCCGCGACCGGGAAATGATCGCTTCCGCCGCCGCTGCTGCTTCTAGTGCTGCGTCGTCCCACATGACGCCAGGAGGGCATTCTCCACTCATCCTCTCCCCTCCGAGAGAAAACCATCAAGAAAACGTCGCGCATCTCGTCTCCGGCGCTCACTCACGCTCGTTCCCGTCACCGCAACGCGACACCCCCGGGATCCGTTCGCGCTGTTATTTGGTCATATCTCGATCCGATCCGACACGACGAACACGACGCGTCGGATCTCTGTCTTGCGGATTTGGCGCGCACACTTTGTGATGTGGGACATTCCACGGCGGAGAGGGATTTATTCGTGGTGAAGAGATCGATTTATTTGTGAAACACCAGAAGAGGTACGGTGCAGACCCGTGTCATAAACTAATTGTACGCGTCGTAATGCCATACTAGAGGTAGATACGGTGGTTTGTACGAAGAAAATTTGGACATCATTTATCCTTGGCTTCTTTAGCTAGAATCAACTTGTTCAAAATGTCGATGCATCTCTGCAGCCATGATTGTGATCGTTGGGTATATTGTATATTGCATGACGCTAGTTCTATTATGAGACCCGAATCATTGGCCACCCTGAGTACAAAATTTGGAAAAGTTCACCTTCGATCTAAATCCTACAACTCCAATTTAGCCTCCAGCGGCAAGTATAGTACATGTAAACGCCGAAGAAAATACGCGTAAGAAGGAATGAGTAATGAGAACTTAGTCACTGTCTTCACTTTCGTCTACTTTCTTGCTTTCCTTAGATTTTCTTTTCTCTTTCTTCTCTTTCTTCTTGCGTTTTCTCTCGGCTTTCTCCTCGGCCGTCTCACCATCATGCCGCTTGCGTTTTTTGCTGCTTTCTTCTTTACCCTCACCTAGCAATGATATATCTGGATCAACCACAGCAGTGGTTGTCTCAACCTTGTTGTCACTCATTATAGCATCAGCTGACGGTGCTGATGGAGTCGCAGCTGTACTTTCCAAAGGTGCGTTGAAATCTTTGTATTCACTGTTCCACTTTGCTGGTGTTGCCTCGTTGGGACGTCCGTATTTATCTAACTTTCCATCGGACTTCATCTTCTTTTTTACTAGGGCCACTGGGCCAAGGCCCCATCTTCTCGGATAAAGATCACGCTCCATAATACAGCGCTTCACCTTGGCGACGATACCGTGATCACATGTGGATAATTCGACTGTTGACATTTGAGCAATACCTAAGGCGATAGCTTCACCTTTTGTAGTCATAAGAACAACCTCTTCGTGGACTTCGATACCAGCCTCTATAGTCACGATTAGTGCAACTTCCCGCAATTGAATCAAGGCCTACCATATCTCAATAATCCGGGAATCATTAACTTGGCTCCATAGCAAACTGCATTAACCGCACTGTCTTTGACTACAATTCTTTTATATGTCGTGAGAAGAGTCTCTAACGGTGCGATAACTTTCCTTAAGTATGATTCATCACGGGTATTGTCTTGCATCCACTGAGCATCCAATACGTCGTGTAATGTAACCATATTTTCTGTTTCATCCATTGCACCACTTCTGACTCTGCGTAACTCTTGCATGTGTGCTCCAACGCCGAGTAATAGTCCGAGATGGACACATAATGTTCTGATGTAGGTTCCTGCTTCACAACTAACCCAAAATACCCCCAGATGTCGTTCATTATCAAATTCGTAGAGTTTGCTCTCATGGATTGTACGAATACGTAGCTGTCGTTTGACAGCTGAGATTAATGGAGGGCGTTGAAATAATGCCCCCGTAAGAGTTTCGAGTGCTCGAGCCAATTGTGCTTCTCCGCCAGGAAGTTTATCATGCAAACGAATCACACAGACATACTCTTTTCCTGCACCTTGTTGTGACTTGACAAGTCTTGTGGCTCGATCAATACAGACAATGAGGCATCCCGTTACCTTTGGGTCAAGAGTGCCGCTGTGGCCCGTTTTCTCAACCCTGTTACAATTTTCAGTATTCGTTGATAACTTTCGTTATCTTTAGGACTAATTACCTCAAAATTCTCTTTACCCACGCGACAACTTCGTGACTAGAAGGGTTTGACGGCTTATCAAGGTTGATCACGCCCGAACTGATATAAGATTTCAGATCTCGCTTTAGAGGCGTGCAGCCATTGGGGATGGGTGTGAAGTGACCAGTACGAACAAGTACTGTAGATTGTGTCAATTTAAGTTTTTGCATATCGGTAGCCTTTTTTTCTTACAATTGTTGTAATTTTTTAACAGGAGAGGCCAGGAGCTAGTATCAACAGCCGGGGTTGTAGCCTCTGGTTTGATTGTGTAGTCTGCATCTTTTTCCGGTGCTGAGATGGCCATTGTTATGACAGGCCGTTCCCTTTATTTCTATAGATGTCTGGAAAAAGCTGTTATGATGAAAGGGAGCGACAAGGTCGGCTGCGATCGTCTTGCAAATTTTAGCGATGGACTTCGGAACGTTGTGGGCCACCACGCCTCTAGGAGCCAGCCAATCAGAGAACTTAGATTTTCAGTCTTCTACATAAAATAAACATTGAAGTGGATAACTTTGGACCCGTACATGTACACGTCTCCCCAGTTGTCACGTGCGATAACTACATCTAGCATCATCATCCGTTCGTGGCAGCCTTCATGACAGCAACGCTACGGGTCAACCACTTGGTGAGATTTAACATCACACAAGGATATAAACTTGACTAATGTATACGAAGGATCACAAGATCGGAGGCTCTAGCTATGCAGATATCTTCAAAATTCCGAGCCGCGCCGCCAACACAAAATCCATTTGCATCTGCATCTGCATCCAATAATGAAACAGCATCGAATCCCTTTACTCTGACCCAGAAACCAAATACATTTGGTGCTCCTTCCGCTCCTATTTCAAGTGCGTATGTCACACCCTCTACATCTTCTGGTCTGACGGCGTGGTCGAAAGCTATAAAAACATCCTCCAACAACAGTCAAAAACCCTATTTTAATCCTTTCGCCGGAGCTAACAATGCTCCTAACAATGCCCCTAACAATGTGTTTGGTAGTGTCTCCGACTCTAGCAAATCAAGTTTGCCAAAAAATGAGTCCCCAAATATTGTATCGCATACAAATTCCTCATTTCCCGCAACTTTCTCTCAAGGAGTTGCAAGTTATCAAAATATTTCCGAATCTTTAAATACCTCTTCCTTAAGGTCAAGAATCGATGACAGCGAAGAGCCGTCCAAATCATCGACGAGAACATCATCTACCCCTTCAGACACGCAATCATCTAGCTTCGCAGATAAGATTGAGCTTCACCTTCGCACTGAAAAAATAATTACCCCGTCACTTTCCGCTCTCGATTACGATAAAGAACTGACCGAGTTTTTAAAGTCGGCAACAGATTTACGCAAAGAATTCCTGATATATCGGGAAAAGGTTCGCACTTCCCTCATCAAAGCCAATCTCCTGGACGATCCAAACGTTCCTAAAAAATTAAAAGATGCTATTGATTTTAAAGGCACATGTGATAGAATGTGTCCTGAGTATGAATGTCTTACCAGAATGGTTGATCGACGATATGACAAGACTGAAAAGGATTTGCGTCCTGATGGCACTTTATCAAATTTACCAAATCCGTCTAAAATGGTGAAAGCATTAGCGAGAGCAGCTGCTGGTCAAGACGCGCCCCTGCCGAGTGATATTAGAACCGCTGCGGCCCTGAGAAGAACAATCGATTATCTCTTTAAAACTTTGTTGGCCGAAAGAGAGTTAGAGACAATACATGGGTTCCTGTGGGATAGGACTCGTGCTGTTCGTCGCGACTTTGTATTTCATTCTTCGATGACACCACCAGAGCTTGTTGATCAAGTTTACTGCTTAGAACGCATTGTCCGATTTCACGCAATTTCTCTCCACCACATGTCCAAAGACGGGATATCCTCAGATGGCTTCTCTGATCAACAAGAACGCGAACAGTTATCCAAATCGTTATTGTCCCTCATTCACGCATATGAAGACTGTAGATTGCAAGGTGTACATTGCGAAAATGAGATAGAATTTAAAGCATACTATGTTTTATTTAATGGTGAAATTCCCGGAATTATGAGCATAGTGCAAAGTTGGGGATGGGAAATATGGGAAAACTACGAGATAATACGAATTGCTGTAAGCTTATCGGAGTCACTACAAAATACTTGGGATGTTCATGGTCCTCTCTATCCAGCCTCCACATCAGAGATCGGTCAAAACGCATTTTCTAAATTTTTTTCCATTGTCGAGGACTCCAATGTTTCATACACCATGGCTTGTTTTGCGGAGATATATTTTAATAAAATAAGGAAAGGTATTCTTAGAACAATTCTTACTTCCTACCGAAAACAGAGAAGCCAGACAAAAGATTGGACTGCTGAAAGACTAAATCAATTCTTAAGGTTTGATAATGAAGCTGAAATAGAGCCATTCTTAGAGCTCTACGGTATTCAATTCTCAGAAACTGACGGTGAGCGGTACCTATCGTTCAATTCGGCGAGTAACATCCAAGATCCTCACCCCCTTCCTAGACAATCTCACTCATACCATTTGGTGGAAAAAAAACGAGGTAGAACCTCTCTTTCGGACGCAATTAACTACAATGTTTATGAGAAAATAACCCTCAAATCAAACGATACACTAAGCCTTTTTGTTGAGGATAACCAGGGAGGAGTAAACCCTCCATCTAAACTATTCACAATAGAGGGCCAACTTGGCGCAGACCAACGAATGGATTTTGATTCTCAGCAAGGCATTCTATCTTTCGGAAACGAAAAATCAAGCTCGATTTCAGAAACTGCAGTAAATTCATTTTCGCTTTTCAACCATCTAGGCCCTCAAAAATCTCCTGCTCAAACTTTACAACCAGGTTTGTGCTCAGTTTCTGCGAGTAATGACCTAAGTTTACTTGACAAAAATTCATCATCAGTCCCTGAGAAAGTTCCAAAGACTGATTCTTTGTCTTTGTTTTCACAACATGATAATACAAAGATAAACTCGAACAATCCGTCAATCTTTAATTTCCCTAAAAGTATCACAAAAAATCCATCAAACTCCTTAGGTCTATCGACTTTTTCGACCAATCCTTCCAACACTATCGATTCAAAGCCTGACAATTTAATGAAAATCTCCAAGACCTGCGAAGACCAATCTGAAGCATTCTCGGAAGATTCCAAATCTAATTCATTTTCTCAACCCTTTAATTTTACCTCATCAAACGCTCAGTCTTCTACCTCGTCAAAGAAAAAAGTAAACTGGTCAGCTCCTATGAACTATTATCAAATTCCACCGGACCCAGCTCCTTCGCATCCAGAAAATCCTCCAACTCCCTCACATCCGACATTTTTATCTACGGATAAAACCAGTGCAGTACCACCAAATAATCTGTTGGACCATCAAATTATTCAAACTAAAACTAACCAATATAATGTAACTCAAAATGATCGACCATCACGTCTAGATTGTCTTACTAACTGGATCGTAAATGGCCAGTTCGGTCTGCTACAGCAGTTTTTCGAACATCAAGCTTGTAAAATAGTTCACGACACCTTTAAAGTATTTGCGTCGCACCAGAAAATACAAGCCTTGAAAGAAGCAGAAAAACGAGCTCTTATGGAGGCCAAGACTTTCCGTTGGCGAAGCTTGGCCGTTAAGTATGGCTATTGTTGGCGGGAGCAGGCGCGAAATTTAAGACTTAGACGTGAGAGAAGGGAGGCTCGCGAAGCTCGGCGTCTAATGGCAAAAAACTCAAAAGAAGAGAAGGCAGGACCTTCAGCTAGTTTTATCGAAGATCTCAACTCTTCAGTTGCCTTGAGACGAAGGCCTAGAGATAGCATGGAAAGTCCATTAGATGAAGCTGAAGCTCAACTTTCCAAGTCTGATTTTCAAAGCGATAGCTTGCCTACGGAGCATGCTGATGGACCTTTACAAAAGCGACAATGCTCGGAGAGATCTACAATAAGCGAAAACTCAAGTATGAATAGGCAGGATCGCTTTACATCGGGGAAATTGCGTAGTCCCTCCCTCCTTTCTGATCCATCATTTCTGAGTGGTGAATCAAGAATACACCTCATTTCACGTCACTCGAATAAAAACGAAAAAAAAAAGCAAGCTAGCGGGGTACAGACTGATTACTTCAGATTAAAGGCCAGAGGAATTGTTACCCTGCCTCGAGGGACCAGGCTGCCATGAGATTAGAAATACTCTCTATTTCCAGATCGTTCGTATAGCGTTTGCAATGCATTTACCGAAAATGATACCCAAATTCTCTCCAATTCTAGCTCAGAATTACTATAGTTTCACAAAAATTCAATCTGGGTTCAGCCTTCTCCAGTTTCTGGATGGGAATTTGTTCCACAAATTCTTCTAAAAGTTTATCATTTAGAAATACGTGACATATTGCAGCTAACGCTTGTCCTGATCACATCTCACTGCGTCTACATTTCATCAACGAAGGTTGCCTAAAAAAATCCAAGCTATGATATTATTTGTAACTCATCAAAAAGGAAAGATACTGAACTTTTCCTGTATATGAGTGAAATTATGGCTTACTCATAGATGAGCTTCCAGTATCTTACAAAAGATACGGTTACAGGAAAGAAAAGGAAGGGAAACCTGTCAAATCTAGCTCTTTTTTTCCTTGTCTCAAGTAAAATCGGATAATATTGCTTGGTTAGAGGGCAATAGCAGAGTCAGAACACGGGCGGCCAGCGTAAGTTCAGGGGTTATTGAGGTGTGCAAAAGTTTGACATATCTTAATGACCTTATTAAAACCAATCATCAATTAATAAGGTAAATGGATCTGTCGGCGCTACTATCGAGAGTGGTTTTGGTTTGAATATGAAGCGGATAGAAAATTTCCACGGCTGATTTCAGACCTACTATAGATCTGAGATATTCGCCATGATACAAATCAAACTTGCCACACTGTCGATAAATCAAACACGTAGTCTTCAGATCTACATTTCGGCAACCACCTTCAACATAATGGTAGTCATGCTGGGAGGACTATTGATATAAATGGATCGGGATTCCATCAACACCAAAAGCTACATTAACGCTTCTCTTTGTCATCTGATTTTGTGATCTTTCAGCTACATATTAGCTTGCTTATATAGGCCGCCGAGTCGGGTCACTTTTACCAGGCAAGAACTACGCCAAGAGTGAGTATTCTGCATGCTATGGAATTAAACCGTCAACATGAAAAATCTGCTGTGCGGATTAAAGCTACTTGACGATAGAGGAAGTCATCTTTATCGCTCCTCCTTCATGGGAGCTAGGGAAATTAAATGAAAGGATGTCAAATAGGTCACTCGTGAGTTTTTCATACATTTGGTCTAGGTTGAAGCTATAACTAACTCGGGGTTTTTACCCATCATTAATCTTTAGTTAGATCACTAATTCTGCTAGAACTACCCTAGAAAATATTCCAAGTGGATGTTGCATTAATAACTAGACTAGACATCTTTTAGTCCAAAAGTTTCCCCTTTCTATCTCAGGATAATTAGTAGACTATTCTTACCACGAAAGAGCAATCAATATCATATAACGAACTCCTCTAAACGTGATGGTGTTACATGTAGATAAACTAAACGCATCTTAATATCGATATGACCCCACCTCATCCGTAATCTGCTCATCACGAACAACCTCAGCAATAATTGCAATTAAAATAACCACATCATCCTGACTAAAGATGCCCAGAATCATACTCAGCACGCACTAATTGATTAAGTTTCAGGTGAATGGTCGGTTCCAGCGCCTTTTCCTCCAGACGCTTGAAGGCAAGATATCTATCCGCCAGCCAGCCAGCTTACGATTGGAGAAGAGAGATCCCCGTGAAGGTGTCTTCGCGCCACGGCCACCAAAAGTGCCGAAGCCATGGCTGAGAAATATTGCCGCAGAGGCGATGGCCCTCGTGCGAGCATCGGCACGAGACAGCCGTGTTCGGGACGCTTCGCTTCGAAAAAGGGCGTCTGGACCAGACCAGCACGTCCTACGCACTGCAAAAAATCGGTAAAACAAACCACAATCTGTTACACTTCGACTGCCAACACGCCCATCACTCAAAAAGAGATGGAAATTTTTATCGAAAGTCCGGTTTCTTCGACGGATAGAAGTCTCCCACCTACTACCCCACCTGATCCTTCTTCCTTGCCCTTCCCCCCCAATACTGCGCCACCATCACCTCCGTCATACTCAGTGCCACCGAACAATCCGGTGGTCGATAGGCACATTCTTCAGCCTGTTCCATCCTCCAAGCGGGCGCCAACCGATATGCTCCCTCAAAGTAAAAGCGTTGTGTCCGAAACCATAAACTCGTATCTCCCACGCGAGCTTGCAACAATCGTTGAGGAAAGACGACGTTGCGAACGTGCCTAGCATGTGCGCATGATGATATGCGCGAGTATTACAAGCAAAATTGACAGTCTTCTTGCCAATTTCAACGAAGGAATCGAGAAAGAGGAAGGAATAGTGTTTCAAACGTACTTCCGTCAAGCAATTTCGCTCTTCGCAGCTTCTGAAGCAGCTCAAACTCCCCCTCCTGTTTCCACACACTCTCGCCCATTAAAGGGCAGCAAAGTATATAAAACAAATTTTTCGAACAAATCAGTCGTGGTCGCAGTGCCACAAGTCGCATTGGCACCAGTTCGAGCTGGAATGCAGACGCAAACCAGCGTACCCAACATACCCAGTAAGCCTGTTGCCACTGAAAATTCTTGGGCTACTATTGTTCGTAATGGAGACAAGAAGGTAAGAGCTGCTACGGCCGAAACATCAAGTGCTGGACAAAATAAACTGAATGAACAACAAAAGTTATCAACACCTAGAAACTTTTTTCACCAGTCATTAAGATCAAACGTGAGTGGAATATATGGCAAAATACAACATGTTCTAACAAATTTTGAAGATAAAAGGCTTTTTTTCCGACTACCTTTGGAGCATGATTGGAGGAAATTGTCACCCGCGGGGATTCGAGAGGTAGTTGTGAAGAAAACCGCTATCTCACCTGCACATATCGGGCTGATAAAGCCAATTCGCTCAGGATTTTCCCTGAGTCCTAGCAATCCCAATGTCCGCGTAGCATTGCTGCAAGCTGCAAATGGGCTCTTTTTGACATGTGCCAAACTCGTTCCTGCTTAAAATTTAGTGCCTCTCCTCATCCCGACAGTCCCTACTTTTATTTACACTGATAAGGGGCGTGTTGTGGTGACTCACGAGATGCTGTCTGACGAAATTGAACGCGTCTCTTCAGTGCGCCCAACCGCAGTAAAACTGTTTGGCAGCGTCAATCATGACGCCCCGCATAGAACATGGCTAGGACTGTTCTCCAAAGCACCTCGACCTGGTTTTCGTGTGTTTGATGAATCTGGCCTGGCAAAAGTTTTTAAAAAACAAGATCTCATAGACTTTTGCAAAAGGTGCAATGGCCACCACTCAACAAGAAATTGTTCTAGAGCACCTCCTTGCAGAAACTGTGGCTTGAAAATGCACACACAAGATACATGTTAAGCTCTCACTCGATGTCGGAATTGCGGAGGTCCACACCGCTCTGACAGTCAAAGATGCTTAGCTCGGTCAACTCGCAGTGGCCCTCCAACTAAGGAACAGCTAAAAATCTTTCGTCAGGCTGGAGACCGCGAATATCAGGCAGTGGTTCAACCGAAAGCTACTGAAGCGAGGGCGTCAACTGCAGAGGAAGCAGCAAACGCTGTAAATTGTAGTCCAAATCTCGAGACCGCTAATAACGAAACCCCAGAGCCACCCGCCGATGTGTCGACGGAGGACTCTATGCAGTTATGAAGGGCTCACCTCAGAGCCATTCATTACCTCCTCTCAGGTTTATGTCAATAAACGTGGGAACAGGGAGCGCCGCGCACGATTTTGCGCTTTCGCGAGCCTGCGAATTAAAGTTAGATATTTTGCTAGTTCAAGAACCTTGGTGGACTGGATGCACCAAATCACATCCTACTTCAACTGCCACATGCCCTAGGGAGGCGTCGATGTCCGACCACGTGCTGTCTCCTACACAAGAAAGGATGCCAAAAATATCCAGGCAGTTCAGGAATCTCCTTCTTCAAGGCTTATAGGAGACTACTGTTGGGTTAAAGTGAATGGAATCACATTTCTAAATTTCTATAAGGAACCTCATAACTCTTCAGCCGTGGAACCGTTGTTGGAGTGGATTCCCCCTTCTCAGACAATTGCTGCTGGAGACTTGAACTCCGTTTATTGGGCTTGGCAACCCAGCGCCAGAAGCTTCTATGGGCAAGGAGAAAAAATAGAAAGATGGGCGGACAAATATGGGCTATCGTGTCTAATTCTAGGTGAACCGACGCATCGTGCCGGGAATACTTTGGACCTTGTATGGTCAAATATCAGTGGTGCTTCTCCATGGGTGGACCGAGATGAGTGTATGACAAGTGACATTTTTCCAATTTCCAGAATTGTACCCTGCTACACTCGAGCCACCAATAAACTGAAATGTCCACTCAGAGTTTCAAAAGATAAGGTTTCTCTGTTTGCACATCTAGTTTCTCAATGGATCCCCAATGTTCAGGAATTAACGGTGACGGAAGAGATCGAACAATTCGCCCAGGATTTGTGTCGAGCTCTAACCAATGCCCTGAAAGCAGTTGGTAAAGCCTCCAGTGGGGGATCTGGCAGTTCAGCTCCTTGGTGGACCCCAGAATGCAAGGCTGCCCGCCTCCAATATCGAACAGTCTCCATGGAGGCTGACCGCAATCAATATGCAAGGGCCTATAGGAACACTATCGCTGGGGCAAAAAGAGAATATTGGAAGAGTCGCATAGAAGACATGAAATCTCTGCCAGATATTTACAGGCTCATGCGATGGACTAATCCACGGCATAGTAAAATTCCTCCACCTCTGCTTTTTATCGGGTGCCTCGTCTCGGAACAAGCGGAGCGTGCGGAAATTTTACGAAATAGCCTTTTGGCGCGGTTTGAAGCATCTGATGATCTCCCCAATCCTACAATAACTACAGAAAACCGGATCCCATGGAAGATGGAGCTCAAAGAAATTGAAGTACGAACTTGCACCATAGGCAGCGGCAATACATCCCCTGGACCAAATGAAATATCGATGGATCTGCTCACTGCCTGCTGGAAGACTATCGGCCCACTTGTTACCCACCTGTTTTGCGCCTGCCTTATGCTAGGCCATCCTCCATTCTGCTTTAAGTTGGCAGAAGTCGTTTTCATTCCAAAAGTGGGTCGAGATCCATCCTTTGTGAAGGGGTAGAGACCCATCGCTCCCCTATCGTGCCTCGGGAAAGGATTGGAAAAGGTTATTGCAAAACGCATGTCGACTCTAGCTATAACGGCCGGCGCTGTTGCACATCAACGATTTGGAGCTCTACCTAAATGTTCAGCATCCGATTTAGTCTCTTGTGTCGTGCACTACATTAAAGAAGCTAGCACTCAAAAGTGGACTTGAACACTTGTAACCCTTGGTGTACAAGGCGCCTTCGACGCGGTCTTTCACAATAGACTATTAGTACGAATGCAGAAACAAGGCTGGCCAGAACCGATTCTTCGGTGGATAGCCTCCTTTTTACAAGATCGAAAAGTTCAAGTTCGCTACCCAAGAGGGGTAACGCACCCTAAGAAGCTAGTCTGCGGTGTCCCCCAGGGATCTCCGATCTCTTCACTTCTTTTTCTTCTGTACATTGCTGAACCTATGCGTAGCGGGAACTCCAGCGCTAGGTTCAGTTACGCAGATGACATCGGCATCCTTGGAATCGGGCTTACAGCTGCTGAATCCGCAGCTGTGGCTCAGCGTGAAATAGATAACTTACTAGAATGGGCTAGTAACAATGCCGTTTCATTCGATACCGGGAAATCGGAAGTGATTCAGTTCCCAGGGCGGCGAGGAGAAAATCTTACCGGAGTGAATGTAAACGGTACATAGATCGAACCGGCTAAGAATATTCGCTGGCTTGGAGTGTACCTCGACTCACAACTCAAATTCAAGCATCATGTAACTACATGGTGTGGAAAAGCACTTAAAGCTGCTTAACACATGCGAAAAGTCAGCCCAGTATCACGTGGGGCAGCCCCTGGACTTTTGGTAGCAGCGGTTGATTCTTGTGTTGTCCCGGTGGTGACATTTGCTGCGGAAGTTTGTTGGCCGGGCTCAAAACGCCCAACAAAACGCGGAGATGTGACCCCTCCTACAGTTTATCTCTGCAACCTTATTGATAAAGCAGTTCGTGTAGCTTTAAGGGCTGCACTTCCAGTATTGAGAACGACTCCCAACGTAATTCTTCATCGAGAAGGCGGAATTCCACCTGCGAACATACTCCTAGAAGGTAGTCGCCTGCGCCTTGCAGCGCGAATAAGTTCTCTAGAAACTCATCATCCTCTTCGCAGTAGAGCAAGCATATGCCCTAATGTAGGTACGCTTAAATACAAAAGAGAGGCTATACTGTCCAAAAATCCAGAATCCCAGATGTCACGCTTGCAAAGGGCCTTTCGACTACTACCACCATCATCAGAAAATGCTGAACCCTTGAACCTTTATATTCTCATCCGCAAGCAAAAAAAAGCACAGGGTATTATAAACCACGAGAATTGGATCCGAACAATTCCGTCTGCTGTCATCTGCGCCTACTCTGACGGCTCCTCAGAGGGACATGGAAGATCTTCCTGGGGATTCGTCCTGCAACGCGGGAGCATCACTTTTAAGATATCACGATCCTGAGGCAGTTAGCTGGGGCTTAACTTAATGAGAATGGTTATTGTTTCGGAGGTGGTCGTCGTGAGTGTGTAGGTAGAAAAATAGAAGAAAAAAGGTGTACTTTCGTGAGTGACAGGAATAAATATATGTCTGTCACTCACGAAAGTACACCTTTTTTCTTCTATTTTTCTACCTACAC
>JAKRRZ010000738.1:0-16692 GCA_022627015.2 Podosphaera aphanis | reverse complement strand
CCTCGCTATAAGGATAGTGGGTCGACCCTAGTTTACGAGTTCCTATTGGTTACCTGCATCGGAGCCTCCAATCATAGGCCTTAATTTGGGGTCGACCCACTATCCTTATAGCGAGGTTTGACAGTAAAAGTTAGCATAATAGTGCTTTTTGTTGTTTATACCCGACTTGCCGCCTTTTTGGCCCACGCAGGTGTCGACTTCAGTAAGATATAAGGATGGTATTGTCGTGATGAAAATCATGCCTCGAATATCATTTGCAAGAATCACCACGGTTGTGGCAGGCGGCTTTTTCTTCACCCCTGCCGGACTATACAATCCGTGAAACTCACTCGAGGGAAACCTCTCATAAAACCTTTTGTTATTCAGACATGCCACTATCATCATCGCAGCTCCCCTAAGTATGGTATGGTCTGCTGGAGTCGAAGCAGCGATTTAATGTCTCGATTGGAGTAGATCTTCAGGCTACCCAATCCCTACTTGGAAGACCCGCCTGGATGGTATACCACTACACCATCCGACCCCATTGCAGTTCTTGTCCTTTAGAATAAAATTATTAACTGTTCGTAACCATTGACCTGCGTGTACCTCACCTAACTGGTCCCGTCGCATATAGTTTTATTCTCCTTTTGTTCCTTTGGGGTCTCGTTATCCACTCCTTGGATGCAATCTTGCGACCGGAGTCTCGCATCTACCAATTCGATCACAGCCGGAGTCCTGTGATAATTCTAATACGACTTATATTTGTATCTTGGGAGATAATCTGCCAGAAAATCCGAAAATACTACAACCAAACCATCAAGATGTTAATATGGGAGACGATGATATTGCTCCCATTCTTGGCGGAGAGGAACAAGCTGTGTGGCCGAAATGGAACGGGAGTCCTACATCGTTCCCACTTTACTTCACCCGACTTAAAATTAAGATTGCAGGGGATTACAAAAAATTAGGCGGCAATGAGATAATTTTTCACTCGATTATGGACACAATTCTAGAAAGTAAGCAACAAAGAGTCTCGCACTAGTTCCTTTCAGGAGGACCAGCTGGCGATCATGATGTCGAACTCTTTCTCGCCTTCATGAAGGACAGATTTAGTGATCGACAAGCACTCCAAAATGCAGGCAGTGAGCTACAGCGGATGCGGATGAGTGATTCTCAGGGATTTGAACTCTTTCTCGACGATTTTGAATTAAAATTAGCCCAGTGCGGTGGCTTAGTCTGGCCCGACGAAGACAAGATAATTCGTTTGGATGAAGCAATAAACTCAAAGCTGTCGAACGCTCTGATTAATGTGGACCTCTCGGACAACAATTATGAGAGCTGGGTATCCCCAGTCAGGAAGACCGCTTCACGTCTAGAAGCTAGAGCTGGGTACCTGACTAACTCCCAAACAGAAACTTGGTATATTCAAAAAAGGATCAGCCCCGTCCTATATCCAGCCTGCAGTCTCAGATAAGTCAGCAAATCTTACCAGGAAAAGCCCCCCTTTATTCGACGCAGATGGAGATGTGAAGACGTCTGGTATAAACTTGGTTGCTTTAGTAAACGCCTTGGTCAGGAAGTTGAATAGTACCTCCTCGAATCAGTCTTCGAATGGAAACCGGAAAACAGGTAACTCAGATAAGAAACCAAGAGCAAAATGTCTTTCGAGGAGTGATGCAAACAAGCTTATTGAAGAGGAGAGATGTCTGAGGTGCAAAAAGAGGGTGCATATTGGAAAAAACTGTCCTAATTTTAAACCGGCGTTACGACCGACAGTTAATCATACGGTTGCAGGGCGTGATAATGATGTGAATAATGACTATAGCAGTGCTGTAGAGTCACTCTCGGAAAAAGATTAACCTCTGAGCTGAGTCGCGCCCAGGGGTGGAGTTTCTACTCGTGAAATAGAGAAAGCACTCAAAAAATGGATAGTAAGCCTTTTCTAATAGACGTAATACTCAATTCAAATAATTACGCCATGGCATTCATTGATAGTGGATGCTTGTGCTACTCCGCTTTTAGTGCAACTCTATTTCGCGAGCTGAATCTCCCGCGCATTTCGATTCCACCACGTACCTGAAAACTAGCAGAAAATAGTACAAGTAGCAATTCAATAGCCTACATTACTTGGCCTTATATTGATATTGATGGACACAAAGAAAAAATCTTCGGATACGTAATAAATAAGCTCGCGTTCCCATTGATTTTGGGGGAGCCCTGGATGCGACACAACAACGTTGTCTATATGGCCGGAGCCTGAAGCCTTCGTATCGAAACAGGCATATCTAGTTATTTGGTACAAGTGGCTGGATGGATCGCAAAAGGGGTATAAGTACCAATCTTCTTTCAGCTAGCGTCTTTATAGCTCAGGTAGAGCCAAACCGAAAAGACTACAGACATACCGCTCGCAAGGTCCTGAAAATCAAAATCATTCTTCCAAGGCAAATTAACTCTATACTTGTAGGTGCTATTTCTACGAGGGATATCGATAAAGCCCTTTCCGAACTAGAAAAAAAGGACCCGGCTAGTAATAAAGAAAATGTCAGAAAAAAATTGCCAGAAGAATTAGTAGATCTGAATTCCATCTTTGATGATGATGATGGAGTCGTACTTCCACCCCATAGAAAGGGTAGAGATCACGCTTTGGAATTAAAAAAGATGACCAAGGTCGAGACCTCGATGTTCCATGGGGACCCCTATATGGGATGTCGCGTGATGAGTTATTGGTATTACGGAAAACTCCCACAGACCTTCTAGATAAAGGATGGATTAGAGCCAGCAATTCCCCTGGAAGCGCACCAGTCCTGTTCGTCAAGAAACCAGGAGGCGGGCTAAGGTTTTGTGTAGACTACAGAGCTTTAAACGCAATAACTCGACAAGATCGGTACCCCCTTCCTCTTTTCCGAGAGACACTTAGGAATATTGCCAAAGCCAGATACTTCACAAAAGTTGACGTTCGCGCAGCATTTCATCGGCTTCGTATTAAAGAAGGAGACGAATGGAAGACAGCATTTCGAACACGATTTGGATTATTTGAATGGTTAGTAACACCATTCGGACTGGTGGGAGCCCCAGCAACGTTCCAAAGATACATCAATAGTACACTGGATTATTTTCTTGACCAATTTTGTTCGGCTTACATGGATGATGTGCTGATTTACTCGGACAGCTCTCGCAATAACCATCTAAATAAAGTTCGTCTGGTGTTAGAGCGTCTAGGAAAGGCAGGATTAAAACTGGATATTGAAAAGTATGAATTTGCTGTCCAAGAAATCAAGTATCTCGGATTTGTAATAATAGCAGGCCAAGGAGTCAAAGTTGACCGTAGTAAAGTTGAAGCCATCAAAGCCCAGGAAGCTCCAACCTCAGTAAAAGGCGTACGTAGCTTCATTGGCTTTGCCAACTTTTATAGAGACTTATAGAAGACTTTAGCAACGTAGTCGCTCCTCTAATTTCACTAACGCAAAAAGACCAGCCGTGGAAATGGGACAACCCCCAGAAAACCTCGTTTTAACGTCTCAAAGAACTTTTTATCACTGCCCCAATATTAGCACATTGGAATCCAGATCTAATTACACTCTTGGAAGCAGATTGCTCTGGCTACAGCATGGGAGCATTTTTATCGCAGATAGACTCGAAAGGAAGATTACGTCCCGTAGCTTATTTCTCGAAGAAATTATCTCCAGCAGAAAGTAACTATGAGATACACGACAAAGAACTACTTTCAATCGTAAAAGCACTCGAGAAGTGGAGAAGTGAACTTAACGGAGCCGCAAAGCCTTTTACAATTTTATCAGACCACAAAATTCTCCAATATTTCATGACAGCTAGAAAATTGTCAGAAAGACAAGTAAGATGGTCATTGTTACTATCTCAGTATAGGTTCCAACTAAAATTTCGAGCTGGGAAGAAATCACAACGACCTGATGCACTGCCCCGCTACGAACAAGATAGACCTGTGCTACAGGATAATGATCGTCTAAAAAATCGAGAAGCACAATTGTCAGAGTAGCATGTAGACAGCGGGGGGGTGGACAGGGTGGTTGACAGGCTAAAGGGTGCCGTCCTACATAATACAAGAGATAGCTGTATTACCACTCGGCCAAAAGGCCAGACCAGAATCATATAACACTATGATCCGGTTATCTCCATATCTATATTATACAAGAAAGGCAATCCTGACAACAATTGATTAAAAGTGAATGGATGGCGCCAAAGAAAGAAAGAAATCGAGAAGCTTCACAAACACTGAAAAACTTGGCAACAGTAACACACGCTACTTTGGCTGCCCGCTCTTTAAGAAATATCCCTGCAGGACAAGATATATCTGAAGAGTATGACTTACAACAAAAATGGAATAAAGGCATAGAAGCAGGTGAATCCTTCCAGCAACTGTACAAAGCAGTTTATACAAATCAGCGCACATTCCCGCCTAGCTGTGCAGATTTGAAACTATCGATATCAGAATGCGAGTTAGATACAAGGGGAGCCCTAAAGTTCAGGGATAGAATTGTTATTCCAACCTGGGAACCCCTACAGATAGCTCTCATTCAAAAATCTCACGACTCTCATGTCACGGGTCATCCGGGTAGGGATAGTACGTTTGCCATCCTCCGCAGAAATTTCCACTGGCCTGGCATGTCTAAAATAGTTCGGATATTCTGCCGTAATTGTGACGTATGCGGTCGCTCCCACCTATGGAGAGAGAGGAGAAAAGGTTTACTACGGCCTCTACCAGTTCCGGATCGCTTTCATAGCGAGCTGTCAATAGACTTTATGACGGTATTACCTCATAAAACCACTGAGGACCCAAAATATCTGATGGTAATCTGCGACAGACTACTTAAAAGCGTCACACTGGAAGCTATGACTTCAATGGATGCCGATCGTTGCGCAGAAATATTTGTCTAATGTCATTTTCGATTCTATGGATTCCCTAAATATATTACCTCTGATAGAGGCTCCAACTGGGTTGGTGATTTCTGGTCCCGACTGTGTGAGCTCGTTCATATTGAGCAAAGGCTTTCCACAGCCTTCCACCCAGAGACAGATGGAACAACTGAGCGTGCAAACCAAGAAGTGCAGGCATATTTGCGGGCATTCACCACATATGCACAATATGACAGGCCCAAATTACTTCCCATGGTAATGTTAGCTCTCAATAACAGGGAAAATTATACAGGAATGAGTCCCTTTTTCTTAACTCATGGGTATCACGTTGAGCCTATCCAGCAGGTTGAATCTAATAACGGGTCACATTCCTCACGTAGTGCAGAAAATTTTGTAAGCCGCCTTCGACAAGGTCAAGATTTCGCTCAAGCAGCCATGGCCATAGCTCAGCAAAGAATGGAAGATAACGCAAATAAGCATCGTAAAGCGGCAGTTGTGTTTAAATGCGGTGACAAGGTGTGGCTAAATCTCAAGAATGTTCAAACACCACAAAAATCAAAAAAACTGTCGTGGATCAATGCAAAATACGAAGTCATCAAAGTCGTGTCATCTCATGTTGTTGAGCTAGATGTTCCGACTGGAATCTATCCCCGATTCCATGTGGACCTCTTGAGATAGGCTAGTACAGATCCCCCACCGTCCCAGCTTGTCGAAGACTCTCAGCCGCCACCAATACCTTCTGAAGACGACACTCTAGAATATTTTGTTCAACGAATCTGTAGATCAAGATCAAAAAATGTTGGTAGAGGGTCCCAGCGGCAAGTTTTGGTAAAATGGGAAGGCCGTAAAGATTTAACATGGGAGCCCCGAGAGGAGTTTGAGGAAACTGTTGCTCTTGATAAATTTGAGCATACATACGGAACAGGCGATGACGTCGCAGAGGAAAACGTAGGGCCAATTGTTGGAAATGCTAATGCTTCTGAGTGATATGCATTAATATTTCCTAGTGCCCAACTAGATCTTCACATATATCTCTATTTAACTGAATCTATCTGAGACTCACATTCTGTAACAATATAGAAATTATGGGATCTTGTTTCACATATATTTGAGGGTTATCAGATACAGTGTTTCAAAGGTTCACAACTTAGGTGAATATTAATGGGTAATCTATTCTGGGAATACTCCATTCTTACCTTGTATAAGAGAATATCTATTCTCTTGTTAGATATGACTCTCTTTCTTAACTTATCTTAACTTCTTACTTTCTTAACTTCTTTTAAGTGACTTTGTCCGCTTCACTTGATCACCCTGTAAATTTCTCTCTCTCTCCAGTGCAATTCCAACACCAATAACAGGCCCTAGGTCACAAATCCAAAAACCCACCCTTATCCATGACTCTGGAAACAACACAAATTTAAATCCGAAACCCAAAAGTCTCCGAAAGCCAACACGGTTACAGAAAAAACCCCAACGATTTTTACACTTCGTGAATTTTGGATATTTAAAGGCTAGTCATAGTAAGGGGGGATGATGTAACAGGCTACAGCCTGATAGGGTCGTGTCGACGCACTAGCCGACACTAGCTAGTTGCTTGGACTAATCAGCTGATCAACTGAAGCGAACGTACTTAGTCGTAAAAGTTAGCATAAGGTCGGATGGTGTAGTGGTATACCATCCAGGCCGGTCTTCCAAGTAGGGTTTGGGTAGCCTGAACATCTGCTCCACTCGAGACAGAAGATCGCTGGCTCGACTCCAGCAGACCATACCTTACTGAGGGAAGTAACGATGATGATGATGGTGGCATGTCTGGATAACTCAAGATTTTTTGAGAGGTTTCCCTCGAGTGAGTTTCACGGATGGTGTAGTTCGGTAGGGGTGAAGAAAAAGCCGCCTGCCACAACCGTAGTGATTCTTGCAAATGATATCCGAGGCATGATGTTCATCACGACTATATCATCATTGTATCTGACTGAAGTCGACACCTGCGTGGGCCACAAGGCGCCAGATCGGGTATAAGAAAGAAAAAAAATTAAAAAAAAAGTTAGCATAGCAGTTCTTGCTCTCTAGAATAAAATTATTAACTATTCGTAACCATTGACTTGCGTGTACCTCGCCCAACTGGTCCCGTCGCATGAAGACGTCGTACCTAAAGGCCTGTAATATATCCTTGAAGAGCGAGGACTTTGGATCGATGGGATGCGTCTTTGTTGCTCAAAGTCAGCCCAATATGGGGAAGAAAATCCGGGTTTGGATAGCGAGGACGAAAGCAATCTTTCGACACCTCCGATAACTTTCGGTGATTTTCCCGTTTGCTGTGTCAGGCATTGAATCACCAACTAGCCAGACTTTCTAGCTGAAAAGACTAAGCTGCAGCAGATAATCAATGACACGTATTTACATGAATTTGTTCTGTATCCAAAGTTTCATTGTGAATGCAACTTTATTGAGCGTGTCTGGGGAGAAGCGAAGAGGATAGCTTGGGAATCATGTGACTACAGATTCGCATCACAGAAAAAGATGGTTCCGGAAATATTAGACATCATCTCGGTTAAACATATTCGGGCATATTTCCGAAAAGCCTACATGTTCATTAGCGCATACGACCATGGCTTCGCAGGGCAAAGCGCATTCAAAGCTGTTAAGTTTTATAAATCACAACGACATATTCTGGCCGCGGTAGACGACGAAGTGCATAATTTTTTAATTCCTGAATAATGAGTACATAAATTTTGATAATTGATCAAGGCTAGCTGTAAAACTAGTACCTAATTTTCTAATCTCGCCTATATATTCTCCTTTTTTTAGTTTGGTCTTTTGATAGTCGTCTTTTTCAATAATAAATTTGGTTGGTAACCCTTGAAAATAGAGGTGTCATTGGTGTTATCGGACTAAGAAAAATGCCTAGTACGCGAACAGGACCAGTTTTTTCCACGCTCATTAAAATCAAAATAAATCCACGATATAAGTTTTGTAGCTGGGCTTCGCGCGCTTAAAACATATAATGTGGGTTTTGATTTTAATACGCGTGGAAAGAACTGGTCCTGTTGTCGAACGGATCTTCTTTATCAAAAGATTCGAGCCCTCGGCAGAAAACTCGTGCATCTAGTCCGATGGCATCAAAGAGACATGATTAGCTCATTGGGGGAAATTCTCCCAATCCCGCTGGTTTTTCTTTCAATAACATAGGAAAAAATCAGTGATTGTGTATCCGATATTAGAGATGCCATGCTTTTATTTTACGAGAAACAACAATTGTAATGGAAAATGATTGTTGTGTAAAGAGTCCCGATGTGAATGAAACAAATATTTTTTCATCTTGACGCCGATAACACTACACAATGCCACGTAAATCGTTCAAACACTCAAATCAAGCAAGAGGGCACATAAATCTTAGATTCAACCGATTTAGAGAGTTGAGAATAATCATCATTAATTAATGTCCAATATCGAAACATCGAAAAATTTATGTCGGGATCCCTTACTCACTCACTCACGCTACGTGAGTGAGTGAGTGAGTGAGTCAGTCTGTAGACCTCACTCGAGCAGGATGATGCATGCATGCTGGCTCAGTTCAAAGTTTATAGCTAATTCACCTTGGGTGGGTGGCATACACAGTGAAGAAAAGGTGAGAAGGTTGTTAGTTTATTTGTCACGGAAGAAGTGGTGATGTCCTCATTAGCTCGAGCGAGTTGCGTATCCTGGAATGATTGAGTGTGAAACGTCAAGGATTCGTGTAGAGTCTGCATCATTCAAAATTGAAGCAGTATGAATGCGACACCATCTTGTGCTCCCAACTGATGTCGTGGATGACTGGGTGATTTTAAATTGAAAACTACAAAAGCTACTGGCTTGAATCAGATCTATGCGACGTAGGTGGCGCGGATGCCGAAATACCACTCTTTGGTAAATTACACTCTGATTCTTCGACATCCAAATATATTTCAAATTCTGATGGGTAACCTACCTGTTGTTAATCTAGGTCTTCTGACACGATGTCGATTTTATTTATATTACTGGCGAGGGTCCGCTGCCTCGACTGAAGAAACAAGTGTCTGTACTAGTACATACATAAATGAATATTAGATATACATGTAAATGTGCAAACGGTTCCAGTGCGATTTAAACACCGGAATTATACACTCACTAATTTGGTAGTTGCCAGCCACATCTTACACGTATGAACATTTTGACCCGGTATTTACCAAATGTAAACAAACAACGGCCGTCGCAAACAAAACATCACCAACCAATAGTACATCCTCTTAGATATACCCCTAACACACAACTGAATGATTTACAGGCTACAACATAAACCCGATCAAACGCCCATTCATCACGCCAGTCTATGCCTCCGCTTTTTTCAAAGCGATTCGGCAAACTCAACCAGTTCATAACCACTGATAGCAATGGGAATATCTCAAGTTGCGGAACGGTTCTTTACATATGAAAGTCGGCTGGCGTCATTTCAGAAAGCACAGCCAATCTCTAAACGTAGAGTTTCCATTACGAGTATCAAGGGTGGTCCGAAATCAATGAAATGGCCCCACAAATATTTATCCGCTCAAGACGTACATAGATATATATATGTTCCTTTTTAGATACTCCTTAACTAACAGCATACTAGCTTGCGGGGGCTGGCTTCTTCTACTTTCCTACCCAGATCCACCCAGATAACGTTGCCTGCTTTCTCTGCCACCGGGCTTTAGACGGATGGGAGGAGTCTGATGATCCTCTTACTGAGCATCTTAAGCACTCTCCCAATTGTGGCTGGGCTATAACTGCGACAATCGAGAAGCTGAATGGGTACTTGAAGGAAGAAAATCCATCGGGCCCGAAAATGGTGGAAGCGCGTAAAGCCACATTCGCTGAAAAATGGCCCCACGAAAATAAAAGAGGATGGAAATGTAGAACAAAACAAGTTTGTATCAAAATGAGACTGTTTGGAGCGTTGGCTGACCCATAACATAGATGGTCGAGGGGGGATGGAAATACACACCGACATCTCTAAATGATGATATGGTATCATGCAGTTACTGTACACTATCTATTCATAGTTGGGAAAAGCTTGATAGGCCAACGTAAGTAGGAATTTCTCTCGATATCAAATATCTGACTAGAAAAGGGACAAGCACTATGAAAGCTCACCAGATTGTGCTTTCTTCACACTATCAAACAGTCAGATGAAGAACCCTGCCACTAAAAAAGTTAGAGCCCAGAGAGCTAGAGCATCGAAGACGTCTATACTTTCAGTGCAGTCAAACCTTACAGCCAGTACTGAAACCACATTGATCGCGGACCTAGCTACAGACGACAGTATCTCGAAATCTACTACACTTATCAGCAAGAAAGAAAGTGAAAACAAAAAGGCCGCTTTAGGGAAGACCAGAAAGACTCGAGCCAAGAAAAGCCAGATGGAAGAAACTATTGGGTCGAATAAGGTAGGAGACAAAGCTGTAGAATCTTTGCGCGGCAAAAAAAGGAAAAGCGAAGAGTTCGAGATATCTGAAAATGTCGTCAATACTATCTCACCGCCAAAGAAGAGGACTACACGAAGTCGAGGAAACACAGTCACGGATGTTAGTAAAAATACTCTTAAAACCCACCCTTCATATCCTGTCTCAAAAAAAATGCCAAGAAGAGGTAGATCTACTCGTAAAACTTCAACAGCTTCGACAGCACCATCAGAGAGCAAAATTCTCGACGATGGTGATGACGCGACAAATAACGTAACTGGTGCTTCATATAACGGCAGTGACTACGAACCCTCTCAAGTAAAAAAGTATACTGATGCAAATCACCATATGTTTGGATTAGATCCTATTCATATTGATGAAGCAGCAATAGAAGCAGAGCTGAATGCAATGGAGATTGATGATTCGCTTCAGTATATATCAGAAAGAGAGAAAAATCTCCTTGCTCAAGAAAACAAATCTGGACAAGAGTCAGGTGCAAAGAGGGGTGCTTTAATTGAATCTCAAGAAATTGGGACACAGGATACAACACAACAAAGTTTGATGCATAAAACTTCACTTGGTTCTCCCTCCAACAGTTCCCGAGAACAGTTAGGACTGGCCCCCACTTTACAGGCTGTGAGGGTCTTGCCACGCCGGCTAACTAGAGGATCTACTATGTCTTCGAAGAACGAACTATCAACTGCTGAAAATCATTATACGGATGAATCAGCCATAGAATCAGGAAACGAGACAGATGATAGTATAGCCAGTCCGTCAACTGTCGCAAGTAGTAATGGAATTCGTAGCTCAATAAAAAATTGGAGAAACGAAGGCCTTAGCAGGAACATTGAAGAGATTGTTCATACTTCAGAAGCCTTGAGTTCTAGCTTTTCACAGCAAGAGCAAACAAGGCCAGCAAGACGTATGAGAACTCTGAATTCTGATGACAAAGAGATTAGTAGAACTACACCGCATGAAGAACTAGATGTGGAACACGCTACTCACCTAGTTACGGAAGAGCCAGCCCAATCACTTTCTCCTAAAACTCGAATCCAAAATAGTAAGCAATTAAAATCTACACCATCTCAGAATGAACGAATAATTCAGACTGAATCTGAAATGGCCCCTGAGTCCCAGAGAGAATCAATATCTTCGAAAGAGCCGGATCTGATTGAGACGGATCCTAGACGGACAATATCTCCTTTCCCTGAATCAATAGCTCGTTCCTCAGTAAGACAGATGAGTTCATCGTCTTCTATTTCTTCAAATGCAGAAAATCGACCTCCATCTTCTAAGTATGCAACTTTTACCAACCACACCGCCACGCCTCAGACAACTCGAAGAGTTCTTATCTCATTCAGTACTCCTGTGCATTCACCTTCCAAGCGCCATGTTGCCACAGATCTAATTTCGAACCAACCTTGGACTGCTGTCGATTTGGAAACAATTTTTTTAAACTCTCCCCCCAGTCCTTCTGGAGTCTCCAACAGTGCTGGACTCCTTGAAAATGCAATAAATCGGGTAAGAGATGGTATGCTCACAACTCCAGAAAAGAATATGACGGTTGAAGAATGGATCCATCACAATGCTCGGGTGGCCGAAGAAAAGCTCAGGAATGAATGTGAACGCATCGTAGGAAATTTTGAGCGAGAAGGCATGAGGGCCATGCGAGCCCTGGAGGGCATTGAATGTTGTAACTGAGCGTAAAAAGGTTTGAAAACAGAGGTTAATGATACAACGACGTCTCGGAATACACGACAAATTGATTTTGGTTCAGGAGTTATGGTCATCAGGGATTGCACGTGGAAGGTTTTTGCTTAGATGCAAGCGTGCAAGGTGTAAGGTCAAAATTCAGGTATATTCAGATTCAAGTTGGACAGCAGAACGGGGGATGTCAAGGCCCGAAAAATATCAAGCATACACTGTATTAGTTTCTACAAAATTATCGGAGTTATCATCCCAGGATACTGTGTAACATATACTTTAATAAAAGCGACCCAAAATAACCCCAGCAACCATACTTTCGTTTCAACTCATAGTGATGAGGAGGCTGTCAATCGCAGTGAAAGAAGATTCTGAACGCGGGTTTACGTCTTATTGGAACGCATCGCAACTAGGTCTAGAGGAATGGTGAAGTGAGGTTAGGGAGGTGATTAGACTTAGCTCAAAGAAAGAGTTAGATTCTACAGAGTATGATTAGTGCGTGCGCCACAAGTTACGAATAGTTGTGTTGTAGGGTGGTGGGTGTTGTCCGGTTCGTCGACAAGTCACTGATACCTAACCCGAGCTCGACTTGCGCGCGACGAGGAGTGATTTTATCGTCCGACGAAGATCGGTTGTAGTTAGTGTAACGATGATGCCAAGCATGCCCAGCCGCGATGGGACCGAGCAGAGCCCACCCTAGGGCACAGCACGTAGGGTGCGATCGCCGTACTTCTCTTCCCAGAACTCGAGGGTGAGGGCGGCTAAGAAACACGGGATACTGCCGCGCTCCTTGCACCAGAAACGGATCTGATCCCCGATCTTGAGGGCAAAAGCGCTCGTGGGACCGCCGCTTACCTTCATGGTGCCCTTCTCGCCGTCAAACACGATGCTATTCTCGTCGTCTTCGTGGCTGGGATAAAAGAAAGAGGTCAGACGGGTCTTGCCGTCGCGCATAAACACTACATCCCAGCCGAGCAGCGAGATAACCATCTGGCGAAACTCGGTCGATTTAGCGCCCCAGACTTTCATCAGGCGATCGTTGCGCGTCTTCTCGGAGGCCAGCGCTTTTTGTGCCGCGTCGATCTCCAGTTGGGCTGCAGCAAGCGATGACATCGGAACCCTGGATATATCGGTCGGTGACATTCGGAGCTGAGCCTGAAGGTCTGCATTCTCTTGCCGCAAGGTGGTCAGAGTCTTGAGCTTGATCGCTTCGAAGTCGGAGGTGGGATTTGCGCGAAGAGATAAGACTCGGACTTTGCTTTGATGGGATGCGGCTTTCAGACGCTCCTGGGTGACTGAGAGATCTTTTTCCAGAAGCATATAGTTATTCTGAAGCGCTTGATATTCACCTTGGAGATTGCGAATCTTACGAGCCATATTTTCCTGATGATCATTTTCTGCAGAATCGACATGCTTTCGTTTGTGACTGGGCGTCTTTGGTTCTGGGTCTTTAGTGGCCATCTCGTCATGCAGGGTTTGCAATTCTTGTCTATATTGCTCGACAAGTTCTTCTAGCTCTGAGATCCGTTTGCTTTTAGTTTCATCGAGTGTTTCGGGTTGGAAGGTATTCTCCTCTGTCTCATATGTCCTCAACTGAGCTCGGAGATACTCTGCCTCTTTGATTGCTAACACTCTTTGTCTTTCTAGCCGAAGGAAGACCTTATTTGTGTTATTGCTTGCCGCAGTAGTCGAGAACTTTTCTATTTGTTCCAAGAGACTTGTTTTCTGTTTCTCCAAGTCTTGAATGATGCTATCTCTGGTTGAAATTTCAGGTTCTAGGGCCCCAACACGTTCAACCAGAGTTGCTGTTTGTAGTCTTTCAGCAACGAGAGCTCGGGCTAATTCTTCCGGAGACTCAAATTCAATTTCACCCCCTATCTCAGCTTGGCTTTGGAGATATGTAGTCCATGCAAGCCGTTCATCTTCCAACCTCTGTCGCTGTATTCTCGCCTCACCTAATTCGTTCTCTAACCCCTCTATAGCTTGTAGTCTGCGCTGTAAAGATCTCTTCTCTTCCTCGACGACTTCGACGCCTTTGTGTATTCTCTTGAAATGTTTCAATTCTGCGCTCAGCTCCCTGTTTGTAACCTCTAACTTTTTGATGTGGGAGACCTGTTCACTTAATTCTCGCTTGATGATATTTAATGTGTCGGTATCACCGGTTTGAGCCTTTAATCGCAAGACTTCTGCTTCAAGCTTCCCACAAGTGTCGCCCTTATCCGCCAGCTGTTGCTGAAGGTCCTGAAGTAGTGCCCCTTTTTCATCTAAATCATGCTGCAGTTCTCCCACCATCTGCTGTAGTGATTCATTGCGAGTCTCCATCTCAGTGAACCTGCGTCCAAAACTACGATCTCCCTCTTGACGCTCAATCTTCAAGTCTTCGACTTCCTCTTCTAAGAGCCTCATTGCCTCTGCTGTCTCCCTTGATTCTTTTTCTGCTCTTGCTTTTTCATGGCTAGTAGTATTTTGTAGCTCAGATATTTCCTTCTGCAAGGCCTCTACCTGTCGAGCAGCTTGCGATCTCTCGATCTCCGCCGCTTGCATTTTTTTGAAATCATCCTGAGCCATGCGCGTAGCTTCGCGGAGCTCATCTTCATGTCTCAAGCTGGCCAACTCAACTTCCTGTTTATGGTTATCAATCGTGTACCGAAGCGCCTTATTCTCTGCCCTGAGGTCCTCTAATTCTTTTTTGCGTCTCTTGCGGTCATCGTCATCTTCCAGCGGCACTTCTCGGGCCGTCTCCGCTGTCGGTAGATACGCTAGGGACTTGCGCATCCGATCCGCGCTGCTCGAGGTACTGAACGAAGGGATCGGTTCTCCAGTGAGAAAATTAAAAGACGGCTGCGAATTGACAGCACGCGAATATGCTATCTGGACACTTTGGTCAGTTCTTCTCTAATTCACAGGTACAAGTGGATCAGGAGACATACGGTGGATCGAACTCGGGGGATACTACTTGGTTGAGGAAGAATACTGCCGCCATAAGAGCCTCGACGTCTTGGTTCATCGTTTGATCTCTCAGGCGTTTGTATATTCATCTTCGGGCGCCAACGGATAATTACTTTGAGCTAAGATACATGAGCTCCCTGTTATCCCGCCCCACTTATTCGTGCTAAGTAAAAGCTCCCAACTAATACATCCTAATACAGTATTTTATCATGTGATCTCAAATTAAATCCAGCTGCATATCCCTTCCATATTTTTTCACGGGCCTCAATTAATCGGGTTAGGTTACTTAACATTTACCGTACAGCAACGGTATTGAATGTAAAAGACGCTAAATAGTTCGTTTTTCATGGGTTTTAGGGTATACGCTAACCCATATCGGCCTTATTGACAGAAGGTTCACGCTAAACCTTAAAGTTTTGTATGGGAGAATGACCCGACGTCAACAACCTAAAATTCTAATTTAAGTATTAAAATCGAATTATACAATTCATCAATCCGATTTATGCAATTCGTAAAGATATCGACAGAACTATCAATACATGTATTTAGCATATCCACCTCCAGCTTCATATACAGACCTAATTCTGTTTGACATCAACTCTATGAGTCTCTTCAGGTCATCTTCATCAACTACTTTGTCTCAGGATGCCCTCACGATACTTCGTTATCAATCTTGTGATCGCTGCCTCCCTTGACCCGAGTCTGGATATTGGAATAATATAGAATTTTTAAGTAAATTTTAAACACTTTCAACTGGGTCAAAGTCTGCTGAGTTCAGTGGTCCGATAATGAGAGAGATAAACCTCTCACTAAACTTTTCCGTTGTTTTGGCTATCTTGTGAGAGGCAGCGTTGTCATTCTGTTACAGTTATGAGATGGGAAGTATCATTCATTATGCTGCTGAGCTCTAAGATTAAGGGCACGGCTATCGTTGTCACGAAGTAAAGGATATGTGCGTTTAGAAATAATTGTGAATGTAAAGAGATATGCATATCTATCTTACATGGTGGCGATACCGCTACTATTTATACTCCAACCTTCTCGCTGCATAATCAATTCTATTCAATAATCACAAGGCCGGTACAATTGGAGCAAACACGTCAAAAATAGCAAACACATGTTATTCCGTGTTACACAACACTCCTCCTGTCTGTAACGACACTTCAAGACTTCTACATTGGAGCTGAAGACTTTACCTTAGTCAAGGAATCGGCCAGCTGACTGGATGTTGCGATGTAGGCAACCTCAATCAATCAATTTTGGTGCTGCTCGCGGCAGTAGAAGTTTCTGAGGGAGATGTGCTTTGAACGCCGATAATTATCGTGATTTCTCATGAGAGAAATTGCCGACTGGTTGTCCACATGAAGTTTCGTGCATAGTACGCCTTTAATGTGGTTGCTTAAGTTCAACTCTCGGTATAACAGCGGTTTAAAGGTTTTTAATGTGCTAGCACAAAGGCTCTGAGAACAGATAGTTTTCTGTAAAAAATCTCAATATTTGATGGATTAGCAGGCTTAAATTACTAGTCCTACAGCTGTAGAGATAACAAAGGTTATATGATTGATATTATGAATGAATTACTCTTCTTGTAAGAACAAAGACTTTTCATATGCATAATGTTAATTCATTATTATGAGTGTTCTAAATTTAACACATTTATACATGCGCATAAATGTATTACGATAACATAATTCTTATGTTAGAACCATGAAGA
>JAKRRZ010000737.1:0-16700 GCA_022627015.2 Podosphaera aphanis | reverse complement strand
ATCAAATATGGTGTTTCAAAGGTTCACAACTTAGGTGAATATTAATGGGTTGTCTATTCTGGGAATACTCCATTCTTACCTTGTATAAGAGAGTATCTATTCTCTTGTTAGATATGTATCTCTTTCTTATCTCTTTCTTAACTTATCTTAAGTGACTTATCCGCTTCACTTGATCACCCTCTGAATTTCTCTTTCTAGTGAAATTCCAACATAATCACTGTCGTTTTGACTCAACAAGGTTCTTCTTCATTCCATAGCGTTCGGTTTCCCTTGAGTTCTTTCGGGTTCTATAGCTCTTAATACCTACAATGTTCTTTCGTGTTCTAGTTTATTCTATGGTAATGAGGATGGAGTATTAATAACGGCTGGCACCGTATTGGAAGTCTCCAGCTTCCAGTCTTGTATCTACTTTAGTTTCTAGATTAATTGTTTCACGCTCTTACCCAAGCTCTCACTCAAGTTGAACATACGACCACTCCATTTTCTACACCATTGTTCACGCTGTGCGCCCTGACAAAGACCGAGTGAAAGAACTCAAGAATCAAGTGAAACTGCGGTAAATAAGGGTCTACAAGGCTACCAAAAATCCAATACTACTTCCCAAGATATTAACTACAAGGACAGTAATGCTGACCAAAATTCTGACTTTCAGATCGTTACTCGCTCTCGGAGAGCTGTTGGAATAAACCGTAATAAGAGTACAGGAGTACAAATGGGTTTGGAAACAATGTTTCTCTTATGGTCAAAGCACTCAATGCGTTGCACATTGAAAATCGAGAAGAATCAACTTCAGCAGATGTCCCTGCGATTCCGTTTGAATCATTGACTACAGAACAAGCAACTTTTGAAGACAAGATTAAATGGGAGGCCTCGCTTCTTGATGAACTTAAGTCCCTTGAAGAAAATAATACCTTTGAAATCATTAAATGTGACTACTCTTCAACTAACAGTCGCAAATTAATCTCGCGCTAGGTTCTGCGCAATAAACTTACTACTGATGGATCAACTGCTCGAAGAAAGGCAAGAATTTTCGGCAAGGGTTACGAGCAGCAGCACGGAATTGATTATTTCGAAACTTTTGTATCGGTAATACGATTTGCCACTTTAAGAGCAATGATTTCCTATGCTGCTGTTCATGATCTGGAATTGGATCACCTTGACGTTAATACTGCATTCCTTAACCCAAAACTTAAGCAGCCAAATTATATGGAAATTCTCCCGTATTTTCATTTGCCACATCTATGGATTCGAGATATTGAAAAGAATTTTTACCTCATACTCAAAAAAGCTCTATATGGTCTCAAACAATTACCTCGAGAATGGTTCCTCGAAATAAAACAATGTTTTCATGAAATGGGCCTTAAGCAGTGTGACGCAGACCCGAACTTGTTTATATCATCACCAAAGATGGAAAAGAAACAAAGAGTATACATACTCTTTGTTGATTATATGTTGATTTCGGAGCCCAATCCTCTGGTCAACCAAACTAAAACCAGAATAATGAATAAGTGGAAGTGTAAAGACCTAGGTCCTGTCAAAACATTCGTAAGATTCCAAATACACCGAGACAGAGCTAACCAAACTATATTCATTAACTAGGAATCTTATGTCAGGAAACTGTTAGGAAGAACTGGTGTGAAAAACTGCAACGGAGTCCCTAATCCCCTTGATTGTGGAACAGTTCTAAGAGAGAGAGCTGACGACAAACTCTTGGACGCTGAAAACTCTGCTCTTTATCAACAAATCGTAGGATTGATTATTTACCTCTCAAATAACACCCGACCAGATATATCGTACGCTGTTGGCCAATTAGTACAATTCATGTCAAAGCCTCGTCTCTCTTTCCCCAACCACTCAAAAACACTTCCTGCGATACCTTCAGCAAAAGATGAATTTCGGTATCACATATTCCCCACGAAAAGAAGACCCAAGGACAAAGTATAACTTAAATTCCCTCGATATATATACCGATGCAACTTGGGGAATTGAAGACGGCAGAAAATTCTTCTGAGGCTACTCGGTAGTTTACAATGGTGGAGTTATTTCATGGGCTTCACAACGACAAAAGAGTACCGCCTTAGGTAGCATGGAAGATGAAATAATGGTAGCCAACGAAGGTGCAAAGGAAGCGGCTTGGATGGAAAAGTTGTGGCATGATTTACACCAAGAAAGATTTGTTCCAACGCTCTGGTGTGATGATCAGGCGGCGATAGAATTCTGCAAAGATTCTGGAAATTTTCACGGTAAGACAAAGCACATCGAGATTCGCTACTTCTACGTCAGAAATGATATGACGGCAATGGGTCGACTAAAAGTTGAGAAGATCGCTGGAACAGACAATCCAGCAGATATATCTAGGAAGCAGCTCTCGCATGAACCATTAAAAAAGCATATGAAAACAATGGGAATTGGGAATCAGCTATGCAACAATTTTTAAACCGAATACACGATAACGAGGATAAGAAATATTATTCATTAAAACATCACAGACTGCCAGGGACACTCTTGTATCAAGGCATACCTATTTGCTGAGCTGAATTGTATGGGTGATAAATTCGAGCAGATGTAAGCTCTGCGGCTACACTCGCGGTCTTGGGAGTTAATGGGGTCTAGGCTAGGGGTCTACGAAATTTTAATACATGTAATTAGTCTTCCATTGTAATACAGATATGGATAATAGGATCACTCTGCATGGGGGAGTGTCAAGGATTGCTGAGTCATCTAGCGTATCTTGGCACACAGAACATATCAATCTGTAAATATACTAAACTACAATTGTCACCCATACATCTAGACTCTATAACATATTTCACAAGACAGTGGGCCACACAAAATAATGGGACACTCTTGAACCAAATATAGTTATTTAAATCTGCTTTCCAAAAGCAGATTGTGAAGTTTTATGAAGAACAGAATTAAAAAAATTTGTAATTATTGTAAATCTATCGCTGTCAGTAACCTGCCAGTAGCATGTTAACAGATCATTGATTATTCTCAAATAATCACTTGTGAAAAACTGTCGTTGTTTTCTGAATATGTGACGCTCAAAGCAATGTATCTAGCTCTGGCTTAATTATTATCAATTCGCTGAATTTTCAGTCGCCGAGATCTGCAACGATCTTTTTTTTTTTTTAATCATTCTTGTGTATGCAGCCTTCAGGCTATGACACGAATGACCCTGGTGCGGTACATGGAGCGATGTTTCAACATGACATAGCGGGCACTCACACCGAACATCATTTGAAGACATAACTCGAAGTCAGGCGCCTTACAGCCCTTTCTACCCTCAACCGTATATGTCTGCCGTAGGAACGCATTTCAGCCACCCACGGCTGTCCTGTGTGCCTTCAACATCGTCACATACATGACCAGGCGAGAAATGTGGTGTGAGGGTCTTGCTGGATTCGAACCAGCTTTCTCCTGTCTCAAGTGGGGCATGTGCCTCGGCTACACAGACTCTACTTGGGAGAATGGCCTGGACGGTGTACCACACCACCATCCGACCCTCTGCAACGATCATTACGATGTTTAATCGATGGTCCATAATCTTGTGTGGCCCACTTTCTTGTGAAATACGTTAGACGTTGTCTATTAAATCATATAATCCGACACCACGCTTCTCTACTTTATAGTCATCTTCTCAATATCTACCAAGTTTTGGATGAAAATTGATCCTTCATTTTGAGAATGATATGTGCCTTTTCCCCCTGAGTAATACGTATTATTTGCCCCCTTTGTATTTCATTCCACGCATATTATGAGAGAAAGAATTGGGAATGATACGCGGTTGAGAAATTATCCTAGCCCTGATCACGGTCAAAGTGGAAATTGCGATTGCATCAATGAGACTTTTTTGTCTGATTTAAATTAGTTAGAGCTGAGCTTACTCTATACACATGTATATGAATTTCATCTCGGAAAATTGCCTACCGAAACATTATTAGTGTTCTCAATGGATGGATACCTTGTACTAAAGTCTAGATTACACTATCTAGGACTATTTCGTACAGTGAGTGCATTGAAGTGACTTCATCGTAATGCTTTCGGATACACTATGGTGACAGTTCATCCATGAAGCCGCATATGAGCAAAGTCTCTGGTAGTATTCAAAATAGTATCAATACTGGTGTCGAGTTAACGTTCATCTGCTTGTCCAGTTCAAGCTTTGTCCATAAAATCCATCAAGTTCAGTTGGACTGATGAAGATCTGGCAACTTTTGACTTATGCAACAATGCCTCCAGATTACTGTTCTTAATTCTCTTGCGTTTCTTTGAAGATGAGGATCCCTTTGATGATTTTGTTGGATTTCGGGTGGAATTCTCTGCCATCGGCGAAGATTTAGATCCCGTTGATATAATGTACTTTGGCTTGGGATTCACATCGAATTCATGCCGTGTTTTAGCTCCACATTCTTTGCATGAGTAGACAGCTGTTCGAGGCCGATGAGGATGTCGTCGTGTTCTCTGAGATTCTATTTGTAAACTACTTTCCCATCCCAGTATGACTAATGTACCGCATGCATAGCAGGTCTGATGCATTTTCAAATTTGCTGCATCAATGTTGTTGTCCTCAACTAGAGCGTTACGCTTAGAGATAAGAAACCTCGATGTCTCCGGAGCAGAAGCGGCGAGGAGATAGCTTGAGTCGTCTAGAAATTTAACACGAGCGGATAATTCATGAGACACCATGGTCGATTTGTGATGTCTTTGGTTGATTCGATAAGATGTGGAATGTCAGGGTTTTATAGGATATCTATTGAATATCAGCAGGCAAATTAGCCACGTCTCCCGCAACACTTACCGACCATAACTTCAGAAATGCAAGGGCTACGAGTTGCCTTTGAAGGTTGTGTATGTAAATTCCATACTTATAATTGACTTAATCTAAAGGTTAGATCTCATCATTCAGGGCCATGGAACACTTCACGCAATTTACACCTCGGTGAAAAATTCGTGCAAACTTAAAGGATGGGACGGCGTGGACCTACTGATCATCGGCGGTGACTTTCAAGTAAGTTGAAGATATACACTACAGATAGTTCTAACGAATTCAGGCAGTCCGAAATGCTTCAGATCTAACCGTCATGTCATGTCCCGTTAAATATCGACAGATCGGAGATTTTCAGTCCTATTATAGGGGTAATCGTAAAGCACCCTATCTTACTTTATTTATTGGTGGCAATCATGAAGCCAGCAGCCATCTCTGGGAGCTGTTCTATGGGGGATGGGTAGCTCCGAACATCTACTACATGGGAGCTGCCAATGTGCTCAGATTAGGGGGAGTTCGCATAATGGGAATGTCTGGGATCTGGAAAGGTTACGACTTTAAGAAGCCACACTTTGAGCGACTTCCCTACAACAAAGATGATATCAAGTCAATCTATCATGTGCGAGAAATTGATATCAGAAAATTACTACAGATACGGACACAGGTAGATATTGGCATAAGCCATGATTGGCCCAAAGCAATAGAAAAGCATGGGAACTCAAAAGCTCTCTTCAAAAAAAAGCCTGATTTTAGGCAGGAATCAAGAGATGGGACACTCGGAAACCCAGCAGCTAAGTCTGTAATGGATCGATTGCGCCCACATTATTGGTTTTCAGCCCATTTACATTGTAAATTTGCTGCTATAAAGGAGTATGGTCAAGATCCAAACTCTAAAATTTGCCCAAATCCCGACAAAATCTGTAATTCGGATGCAATCGAGCTGGACGTCGATACCAAAATCTGCAATTCAGATGAAATTGAACTGGACGTTGATACCAAAATCTGCAATTCAGATGAAATTGAACTGGACGTTGATACCAAAATCTGCAATTCAGATGAAATTGAACTGGACGTTGATACCAAAATCTGCAATTCAGATGAAATTGAACTGGACGTTGATACCAAATTCTGCAATGCGGATGAAATTGAGCTGGATATTGAAAATACTGATGATGAGTCTGACCAAACTGGCTTAAAGGCGCTGGATGTGGGCCAAAAATCATCACTTGAGGCTGATGACCGTATGGTCATACCCGATGGTTCCTCTGCCGTCTGCTCTCCGCCCTCCATCGACTCTTCAAAGCCAACCACAGCCAAAAATTCATCAGATGAGCAGACTAACATGTTGATCTCACCTCCAATCACCAATAAAACAGTCAACTTTTTAGCCCTGGATAAGTGTTTACCGGGGCGCAAATTTCTACAGCTCCTCAGTATCCCATGGCAGAATTCCGAGAGCCCAAAGTCAAGTTGGCACGAGTCAAAGCCAATATTCGAATACGATCCTGAATGGCTTGCTATTAATCGAGTCTTCGCACCAGCGATCATCCTCGGAGATAGGAACTCTCAAACGCCGCCTGATCAGGGAGAAGATTACTACCGACCACTGATTGAAAAGGAGAGGGAATGGATAGAAGAAAATGTCGTGAAAGAAGGCAAGCTAAGAATACCAAACAATTTTTCAATCACAGCACCACCCTTCCGGGTTGAGGCGTCTGAAATTGTCACCGAAGGACCGCGAGAATATAACAATCCCCAAATGCAACAATATTGTGATCTGATCGGTATACCCAACAAGTTTTTTGCGACCAAAGAAGAAAAAATTGAGAGGTTCAGCAATGGACCTCCGCCGGCATTTGGTGGACCACGAAGTGATCACGGGAGTTCAAGTAGAAACTCAGATCGCCGAAGAGGTAAGGCTAGGGGACAGAAATTTGGAAAAAGATCTTGAAAGGTTCCCAGAGGTCGGTCCGTGTTGGCGCTCCTCGGGCGCACCATGGTGACGCCAGTTAATGGTTCATCGGTCCCGGCAGCGCAGCTCCACACGCGGTCGCACTCCGAGAGCGCGTCGCTCGCTTCCGGTCGTCGTCCTACGCCTGGCGAATGTGTCTCCGCAGCAGCGCGCGGCTCCACCCTGTTTTACCACGCGCTGCGGCCTGTCCAGTGTCTCTTCCTGCGGTCCCCATCTCCGCGGCAGCATCCGACGAGCAACGTCGCACATCACGAACGGCGCGCCGTGCGAATATTGATACGGTCCCATAGTTAAGTACTCCGTTATAAATAGAACCCGAAATATGAGCTCTCTATCCCAACTTGCATGCGTGTCTCCTCTTCCTCCTCCTCCTCCTCCCCCCTACCATCCATCCATCCATCGACAGAGTCACCACCTGCGTCACCGCAGTACGTCGCAGTATACCTTGCTTGCTTTTCCATGCGTTGCCGTCTATCTAAGTCTCAGGTGTACCACGTAGCCGATCAACGGGCTCACCGGATCACGAACTGCAATGCCGTCGCCGGTCGTGCGGGTGAGAGAGCGTCGTTGGTTGCGGCTTCGCTTTTATAGGCTCGGGAACGAGGAGGGCAAGTGGGATCACGTGGTCGCGGATGTGATCATGGCTGTCAGAAACGTCTGGTGGAGCTTCGGCGTGATGGCGCTCGCTCTTCGACGATACTGAATGGTGTGAACCTTATAACCTGGAAACTGACTAGATCAGCCAAGTGCTCCTCGGCGAACATAAAAACGCTACACAACTCTGTCGCTCTGATATGGATCTGGCAGGAATTTTCATTCTCCATCTCCCCAAAAACTTATCAAGTTGACGAATCACAGTGGTAAGTTCCTGTTTGATGCGTCCAGGCGAGTAATATCTGCTCTTATTCTTCTATGTTGTTGTTGGTATCACAGGTAGTTTCGCGCGCGTCATAAGGAATTGGTACGTTGGCTTTTATTGATTGCTTATCAAGAGAAGGCTCTAGGAGCTGGATGAGGGTATACATCTATCTAGTGGGCTATGGTCACGTGACCGCTACAATATGGGTCGCAATAATAACCTATCTCTGGGTTATACCTACAGTTTTCAAACTGTTCGTACAGCTAGGGAGAGAACCCAAGAGCTATCGTAGTTAATCATTACCTTCCAAGGTTTCTTGTTATTACAATGTAACGGTGCTTGGCAGTCGCGTTGATATCTAGTCATCAAAAGAAGATACATTTGTGTTGATTCCTAAAAAGCAAGCTCCTCATATCTACAGATATTAAAAATTCTTAGTCCTGTGACTTTATTCGATTATTGATGAAATAAATCTTCGGTGCAGTAATCTGCGATTTTGAGTATAGTCTTTCCGATATTTTCACCCTGCAACATTCCTACAAATCCTTGAGGGACGTTTTCAATTCCATGAATCATATGACTCCTGGTAATTATATCACCATTCTTTAGCAACTCTGAAAACTCATCCGCCATTTCTTGATAATCCTTGCCCATAACATTAATGTAACTTGTCAACAAAAATCCTTTCATCACGATCCGCTTTACGATCACGTTCAATAAGTTTCTGACACCAAATCTCTCGTTCGGCTTTTTATCGTAGTCTGACATCATTCCACAACAGATAACCCGCCCGTGTGGTTTTAGATATTCCAGTGCAGCTTCTAGATGTTCTCCTCCAACGTTATCGAAATATGTATCTATCTCTTTTCGGGGAATCCCTTTTGTGATACGTTCGAGGGCATCAAGGGGTCTCTCTTTTTTGTAGTTGAAGCCTGCGTCAAAATGAAGTTCATCTAAGATATAACTGAGCTTTTCGTCCGAGCCAACAGACCCAATAACTCGTATACCCTCAAGCTTTGCAAGCTGACCAACAATATGACCCACGGCACCAGCAGCTGAAGATATAAGTATTGTCTCGCCACGAGAAGGTTTTGAAACTTGATAAAAGGATCCATAGGCGGTAAACCCGGTTGCACCAAGTGCACCAAGAAAGAGAGCAAGATGATGGTCGTTAGGATTCCGAATCACCACGCAAAAGCTTACCCACTCATCATTGATTATTGAGTATTCTTGAATGGGCAGCAAAGCGGATATTAGGGCCCCCTCCTCAAACTTTGGGGTACATGATTTGAGAACCTTGGCAAGCCCTAAACCTGAGATAGGCTGGCCAACGCTGGTACTCTGAAAAAATGGAATCGTCGCAGGTTGACTCATACAAGCTCTCTGGTAGGGATCCAGAGACGCGTAGAGATTCTTGACTATGATTCCACCTGACGGAGCGTTCTGTTTCAAGTCAAAATTTTCGGCCTCCACGACAAGGTCTTTTCCTGGGACTGGAATTCCAACTGGGATTCGTTTTAAGATAAAACGTCTGTTCCGGACCATCATTAATTTCTGATATAGAGGCACAGTAGAGGAAATGACTGCTGAAGCCTTGACACAGGGAAAAAGTGAGTGCTCTTATAGATTTCGAGTAAGTGCTATAAATCATTTAACTTTCAAATTCATATCGGGCGATGACGAAGATGAGCAGAGACAATCCACTTTCCGATTCGGGCAGTCGTTTTGCCCATTACTGTTTGAGTAGCGCCTGACGAGACATTGATGTTATGAATTTTTATCAATTATTAACTCAAAAATTCTAGACGCATGCGGAAAGCGTGTACGAGATGCTTCGCTATATACCTTTGAGAATTCCAGAAAGTAATAAAATCTCCTCCATGAAGAAGTTTCATATTCCCCATGGTTCCCTTTGCTTGAAAAAAAATCAACCCTAATATTAGTAGATATATGTATGCTCATCATTTCTCGCTCATAATGATAACTAGAATTGTGTGCCTTAGTTGGGTAAGACCAAAATCAATGGCGTGGAATCAGATTGATTGTTTAAACTCACAAGTTTGGCGCCAGCGAAGACAATACCCTTAGCGGAACCCTGGGTTTTCGTGTAATGCTTGTGTAAGCTTTTGCAAGGATACATAAGATTTTGTAAGATTTTGTAATCTGTCGGTAAAACACTTCTTTCTGCCCGGAAATTAATAGACTTATCCTGTATTTATTTTATACTTTTTAAGGTCCTGGGCTAAAGCCCTATTTCCATCTTGGTTCCGGACCGGTGGAGCCGGCTGAGATTACGTCTAGTGAGCAGAGCTCAGCTCGTTCACACATATATAACTAGAAAATACAAATTGTAGAACATGAAATGTAAAGCAAAATAGACAAATGAAGATACATAGAGAGTTGAGCCAGCATTTCTCACACAGACCTCAACCTTATCGTCCTCAATTTACGACGTTCTTTTAAATACTCTCCTCGCATTCAGCAGAAGATTTGTGCGCCAAAAGGCTACCGAAGCAGCCCGTTTTACTGGCAAATTCTTTAAAATTCTCAAAACAGTGTGGTCCGAGAAGTTGAGCGGTGAAGTCGCTCATTGTTGCACCCTTCCTAAGCTTGCGTGCTTGGTTGGCGTAAATTCTGCAACGAATAAAATGAGTTGGCGAGGTCTCCTGCCCGCAAGCACAATTTAAATTCGCGTTTGTATGGTTAAACCTACGGTGGTATGCCGCAAAGTCTCCATGTCCTGTCCTAGCGGCAATCAATTTGTGTAGTAGCCTCCGTGGCAGGTTGAGCTCTGGTGGTTTCCGACGTCGCATTTGTAAGTCTAGATCCCGATATCGAGCAGGGCAGACTGACGACCACCAATCATCTATCAAACTCTGCCGCCGTTGGTGCATGAGTCGACGCAAGTATGCTAGAGTAATGTGACCTGGTTGAGTTTGACGCGGAGGAAGCCTTTGTAAAGCAGCGCGCACTTCTGCATCTGCTTCTTCGTTTCCACAGATTTTCGAGTGTCCCGGTACCCGTATAATCTCCGCTTTTGCTTTCCGAGCGACATCTTGAAAAATTCGTACTAGACGAAGGCATGAAGATGACCTTCCTGTCTGCAAGGCACTGACCGCTGCTTGGTTATCTAATAGAACATAAATCCTTTGCCCCTCTTGCCTCGCTAATAGCGCAGCGCGAAGAGCCATTGTTGCTCCAACGATTTCCGCATCGTACACTTCGCCTCCGTGCAATATGCCGTGACTTTTTTTAAAAGTTTGAACCCCCCGTTTGAGAACGAAGCCCCATGATGAGCGGCCATGTCCCTCGGATGACCCATCCGAATAAGCACAAATATCAGAAGAAGCGATGGTCTGAATCCACTTCAAATACGCTTCTACTCCTTCTGATTTTGATCCAAGATTGCTCGAATACGCCGGGGCAGATAACGACTCCGCGGCCTCAGATGAAGGGAGCTGCCGATAGGCTCTCTGGATGCGAGTCATTTTTATTTCCGGTCGTTTGGAGAGCTTTCTTGATGCTTTAAACCTAAGAGTGCCCACATTTGGGCATACACTGGCTCGACTGTGGAGAGGGTGCCGATCATCCAAGGTGTTGAGCCGGGCCGCGAGACGAAGACGAATTCCTTCCAATAGCATGCGAGCGGGAGGTATTGCCGACTCCCTATGGAGGACTACGTTGGGTGTAGTCCTCCAGACTGGTAACGCAGCTCTCAGAGCTAGATGCACTGATTTGTCGATAAGGCTGCAGAGGTGCGTAGTTGGAGGAGTGTCAGGATTGCCTTTCTTGTATAATATAGATATGGAGATAACCAAGTCATAGTGTTCTATGATTCTGGTCTGGCCTTTTGGCCGAGTGGTAATACATCTATCTCTTGTATTATGTAGGACGGCACCCTTTAGCCTGTCAACCACCCTGTCCACCCCCCGCTGTCTACATGCTACTCTGACATAATCATAGAACAACCCCAAGGTCTAGCT
This sequence comes from Podosphaera aphanis, assembly GCA_022627015.2. Classification (NCBI taxonomy): domain Eukaryota; kingdom Fungi; phylum Ascomycota; class Leotiomycetes; order Helotiales; family Erysiphaceae; genus Podosphaera; species Podosphaera aphanis. The sequence continues at coordinate 5,118 of JAKRRZ010000737.1, read as the reverse complement.
CTGGCACTAGCTATCCACTAGTGTGTATTCAGTTCTGGCTTAGTAAGCCACTATGGGTTTAGCTTACGGAGGTTGGGCATATCTATATTATAGGGGAGGTAATGTCAGGATTGCCTTTCTTGTATAATATAAGGATGGAGATAACCAAGCCATAGTGTTCTATGATTCTGGTCTGGCCTTTTGGCCGAGTGGTAATATATCTATCTCTTGTATTATGTAGGACGGCACCCTTTAGCCTGCCAACCACCCTGTCCACCCCCCCGCTGGCTACATGCTACTCTGACAAGTAGTGACATTTCCACGTGCTGTCGGTCGAGTCAATCCAGGCCACCAAACATCGGCTCCAAAGGTTGCCACTGGTACAACACAAGAGCTTACTGCAGCAACTAGCGGCGACGGAGCGGCTCCTCGTAGAACAGGGTTTAGTCGTCTCATATGGTGCGCAACTTTCAATGCTTTGCCGCACCACGTTGCTACATGATGTTTAAACGATAGTCGAGAGTCAGGGTACACTCCTAGCCACCGTATATGTTCAGCAGGTTCAATCCTGGTGTGCCCAATCTGGATTCCCACTGGCTCTTCACGATAGACTTATCCTGTAGTCCATGTAGGGAGGAAAATTTTGTCACGGATAAAAGATTTCCCTGACAAAATCTTGTGGATATATTTCATGTATAACACGCACACACAATCATTTCAGCCTAGCATGAAGAACGAAAGATTGCCTCGTAGATATCTTTAGTATGCACATATTTACATATAATTTATGCACAGTTCACATGATATTTTATAAATTGCATATAACGATTTATTTCTCCTAAAGCTAGCACTACCTAAATCTACCGAAGCTGTGGCGGCTAATAGCTACGGCCGAGGGTATGCTACAAATTGACAAGTGCCCAAGTAATTAAAGCCTTTATAGGCTTTCCGCTTGCTCCTCCCTCAGGCAAGTTCTGATCAAACTAACTCTTGCCTTCATATCCTCCATCCTCCATTCTCCATCCTCCACTTTCTACCTCGTTCTCGTTCTCGTTCTCGTTCTTCAAAAGATAAGAGAAGTAGAATAAGTGAAGAATGAGCGAAGAAAGTAGAATGAAAGAGGGAAGGCGAATGCAGGTTCATTCTCCTTGCCTCTCCATTCTCCCTCCTTCGTCCATTCCCCTTCCCTCCAGTCTACTTTCCTAGATTATTCTCTCTTTCTCCTCCCCCCTGCTATTTGCTCGGTCTTCTCGTAAGCAAACCCGGTTACAATAACATAATTTTCTTCCACCATACTTGTACCATGCTTCGTTTAGGCAAACCTAGCCGTCTGTTAGTCCACTAGAAGTCTGACCATGAACTAGATGACGTTCAAAGTTGACAGCCACTTATCTGGAGTACAAGCTTAGTTTTGTAAGAGTTTATTTCTGTAGCTGGTGCTACAACACAAGCCGTAGGAATTCTGCCCCACTACGAACCACTTTTGTGACGCCAAGATCTGTTGCACTCTATCAAGTAGTATTATAGAGAGAGGTGATTTCAATGTAAATAAATAGGGTATTAGTCAAAGATGTTCAGTAGGAGTATATGTTGTTAAAATAGATGACTGTATGTGTAGATGTGTAAGTAAGAATTTTGTATGTGCCAAGGTTTAGATAATGTCAGAGCAATTTCTTACTTTTTTCAAATAAATTATCAGTCAAGGGATTCGGGATTTTGCAGGATTGATGCTTGTCTGATATGTGACGAAAATTGTATTTAATGCATGTATCTGAGAGGCATGAAGATAGCAAATCTCTATCTAGTACTTCGAATGTTCAAATATGAGCCACTAAGTACCTATAGTATTAGCTGTAACTTAAAAATAAGCGGAGATGATGTGGTGGTAAGAATATGTAAAAGAGATGGGAGCAAAGTTGAAGAAAGGGTGGAAAGGAAGGAAATTTTTACTTTGGGGATAGAATTTCTAGTGTGAGCTCTATTAGAGTCACATAAATGCCCAGCAGGTGAAATTAAAGTCTTGCTGTTGTGGAGTTAGCTTGAGCTAAGTTCAGTGTTAGATGCTGCTTAAAGAATCACCCACTCAAAGGTAGCTAGGTGACCCATCAGAACGTGTAAATATTAGGTGAGGAAAATATAGAGTAGTTCCAGACTACTCTTATAACTAATTTCAGATATAAGTTATGTAAAGAGCTTGATTGATGTTACGGTTTAACCGTGTGGTGGCTTAGGCGAGTACCTAAGCGAGATTAATGTCGGTGACATTTATATATTTTTAGCGAATGACGTAAGGGGAGATGACGTTTGTTAGGGAATGGCACAACTTCTCAAATGACAGGAAATGATGTCTGAGTCGGAATGAGACGAGGCATAGTTAAAGCACTGCATGATAACATAGGAAGGGGCGAAGTTAGAAAGGAGTATAAGTAACCTTTAGTATCAGAGATATTTCCTTTCTTCCTCAGATAGTTCAATACATCGAATTCCGTTACAACCAACTTGGTTCCTTCACAATTGATTTAATAGAAGACCGTGACAATAAGTAAAAGTGCATCAACCAGTGATGAAAAGATATGACTATAACCCCCTTCCTTTGTCCTTCCAGACGAATATATATAATACATATGAAATCAATGTTCTCATCCTGGTTTGATCCAAGAATAGCTAATAATACATAACATTTCCCTCTAAAGATAGTTGATGTTTCGGCTCAAAGTAGTGTTTCGTTTGATCTTAAGTTGGTCGGTGTTGTGATGTTGATCCCACGAATCCAAGATTGGATAAAACGTCTGGTGCATTGGGTTGGATGCTGTGTCGCAGCATGTGACTATCGTAGAATGTTGACAAGGGTGTAATTATATTCTGACATGACTGAGTATTTCGAGTTCAGGTAAAATGGACGTGCCATGGGCAGCACCAGTACTGAGAAAAACCCCCTGTAGTAAGAGGGATGATGAAAACTGGATCGTTTGGGACGTAAATTAGTGGTATGATTGATGTACGCACTGTTTCCTCCCAAATATTGAATCCAGGTATAGGATCAGTCCTCTTGGTGTCAACGAGAACTCTGAAGTAAACAAAAATGATGGGGTCGCTTTTCGAAGTGAGATGATAATTGAGGAAAGCAATTATTTTCCCTAGCTGGTGTTTATGCTGGATAAAAGACTCTAGCCCTAGAGAGTAGGACCGGGTGCTATACGGTGTGTGGTATGAGCAGCTCTTATACCAGTGGAAAACTTCTCGGCGTTTGTCGACCCTGTCAATATTAAATTGCCGCAATTCACTGCGGAACCGCCCACGGTTAACCGATCCCCACTTCGTGATGTGATCAGGGATTTGGTGTCTGTGAAGCTGCTGCTTCGAAAGTTGCTCGTATAGCTTGACAGTAACGCGGGACTGGGCGAGTTGGGAGTCTGTTTGCTTGTCTGACACACTAAGGTTGGACTTGAATACTTGCGGGTATTTTTTAACTAGGCGATCCATTTGCTGGGTGGCTTCCATACACGAATAGGAGAATCCCTCGTTCACAATGCCTCGAATGCTGGCATGGATACGCTCCTTGTCGAGTAGATCACGCTCCAGATTGTGGTGATTGATGCGTGTCGCTCGGTGTCTGAAGAATCTATGCTTGTCTTCACCCCAGAAGACATTTGCAATCCACGGGTTACGGTATTCTTGCCGCATTAGCTCGAAGCGTGCCCCAGTGTGAAATTTTGGCAGGTTATCGACACCTCCAGTGCCCTGTACAAGGTTCTCTGTTTGTTGTAATCTTGTAAGTTGAGACAACTGGCTTGCAGTATATCTGCTGAATTCTGGGGTGTATGGTTCGACGCTTGATTCCGATGCAGCGTCATAGAAAGACTCGTCAGTAGGGATATCCATCTTGGGTGAATTGAGGTATACAGAGACCCTACTAGCAGAGAGTACTGGTCTCCGAGATGGCTCTACCCTTAGAGGTATTTTTTTCGTGACCTGTAAAGATGAGCCAGCATTTATTAACTGGAGCCAATGTCTTACTTGTCACGGGCGCGTCCAAAGATTTCTTCCGAGGATATATGCCCTGTGGGCAGAACAGAGCAAGACAAATGGAAGGTTATGATTCCAAATGGGACAAATAAACCGGACCCGGATGATGTCTTACAGTATATTTAATGACCGCTGGATATGTAAATAGTTGTGACGGCTTGTTAGACAATAGAAACCCTGTAGCCTACTATGGTCATCGCAGGCACTATGGCATGGTTAATGAAACCATGGGTAATCCCTGTTAACATTGATTACGTAATAGTTAATTACGTAATTAATCCTTCTGACTAAGCGAACAGGCTAATGTTGAAGTATCTAGAATATTCTAGATATCAACGGTGATGCAATGGGCTTATGATGAAAAGTCACTAAACGACCACGAATATTCTAGAAACTAAAGAATAGATATATAACTAGTCCATAGATCATCCTCAGATAGTCAGAGAAATTATAAACTACCTTTGTTTACTCGATTATCCAATAATCTTTATCCAAACTGTGACAATAGTTGATTATAGTTGAACATGTCTACATGCAAGGCCTCGGTAGATCAAAAAATTTTGCACTCACAGGGCTACTGACGTATTGAAAATCAATATTCTGGTAGCCCTATAGGTGCAAAATTTTTGGATTATCGAGGCATTGCATTTAGACAGGTTCAACTGTAGTACTATGGTTTGTTACTGGTACTTCCTGTCGAGCATCTTGACTAGTCGATATAATTACCTAGCTGTGACTGTTAACTGCACACACAACATTGTGTATCATTATCGTGTAGCGCTATTGAAAGACACTCTCCTGAAGAAAATTCTTCATGTACATGTAGCGCTATTGTCACTTACTGCCGGGACATAGTTTCTTATCGGTTCGGTATGAGAGACCCTAGAGCCCCCCATATACAAAACCCTCAGTTGGAAGTTGAATCAAGCGGTATGGCAGCATGGCTTTATGGAACTCCCTTTAGACGGCACCTGATTCACATGTTTAATTGTATGAAAATATCACTACTCATTTAAGAAACATGAGATACTGCTGTTCGTAAATAGTAGGACTAAGCCGTAAATAACTGTAGATGGATGTGCTCGTTTACTAATGTCCAAACTCATCCGCCTA
>JAKRRZ010000736.1:0-16705 GCA_022627015.2 Podosphaera aphanis | reverse complement strand
CTAGGGAAGCCACTGTAGTATTTAGTGAGAAGAGTTGCCGGTTTGTAGACTCCAAGAAAATTTATTATCTTTGTTTCGTATCCGATTCGTTCGTGTATAACGACTTTCTAAGCGATACCCTCACACTGGATGGCTAAAGAAGAGACGCATAACACGATTGTTGCTGTCAGTCTCATACCGGCAGAAGCAAGCGTTCTCTTCAAGTGTTTCTAGTAGCCATTGGATAAATGTTTTGCCTCCAAGTTCAACGGTTTATGCGATCTGTCTGATGTTTTATAGATCCTTAGGCTTCAGGTCGATGCCGTATAGTATCTTAACTTCAGATATAATGAGCTTGACATCGGACTTTGGATTTTTAAGCACGGATCTTATGTAATCGTAGGCATCGGTATGATTCTTTGCTTCTGTTGTACGGGATGCTGGATAATTGACAGCACCGTCTAAAGCTTCGTGATTGTGGTACTCATGGAGATCTTTCTATCATCACTTGCCCTCCTTGATGGACCCTCTCCATTCCCCATTTGGTAGTTGGTGGGCTTGTACCTTGAATGGACACTCTGTCTTGCGACTGCCTGTATCTTTGCGTCTCCTCGATGGATGGAGATCAGGGCTCTTCCTATGACGTTTCTTGCCACCTCGATCGCACGTCTAGATAGTCTTTCTTCCGCTCTTGTAATCCTTAGTTATCTCCAAAACAAGAGCATAACCATTCTTTCAAGCACAGCTTTGGTACGCAGAAAGAAGTTCAACTACGGCAGCGTAATTGGTATCAGGTTGTGGATCTCCTAGTCTGATTTTTCGGGTAGATACAGGGATTTGGGCTTCAGAGGAGTGAGCGTCTGGCGCTTTCGATGATTCTGCCATGATAGGGTTATGTGGGTAGATATAGTCTGATATAGTAAAATAAAACTATGATATTAATCTTTCCTTAATCTTTAGAATGTTTATTTAGTTGAAAATAGATTCTGTGTGTGTAATCGTTATATGGAAATGGTTGTTATAGCGTTGCTAGGTGGCTTACCAAACCGAGGGGTTATTGTAGGGCTAAATGGACAATTTTCATGCGTGGAAGACTTCCCGTTTAGGAATATTTATCCGGCGAGGCTAAACTATGGGATGTAATTCTGTGGGATTTAGCCCAGCCCTTCATAAAAGGCTGTTTTAAACAACATCTGAATACATGTATTTTACTAAATAGCATGTTACTCGCAGCCATCAAGCCATCAAGCTATTTTCTATCGACTAATCAGTGCTTTCACTCAGATCTAGGAATTGATTGAGCCTGTAAACTTGTGCGTATAATTGTGTGAGTCAAACTTGCTATTACATTCTTCATGTAAATTGCATTGACAAATAATTAATCAATCGGACAAGCTCTCAGAACACTTCAAGTGGGCTAATGCTGTTGCAGGGGGGGTGTCTTTTGTTCCCCGGTCCCCATTGAACATGCCCCTGGTATCACGACACTTTCTTTGGATAGTCCTGATTGTCCCGTGACTCATCCAGTGAAGATAATCGATTCAGATCCAGAAGTGTAGTTCATAATCATCCAACCATACTTAATGACGTGCGAGCATACCATCACGAACGTACTTTCCTAAACAATCTCTAATATTCAAGATGATTTCACAGCCAGTTGGAGTTACTTCTTTATAGATTTGGCGGATCCATTCATCCTCGTCACATACGGCTATGCATAGGTTACAAAAGCTTGCTCTTCAATATCCCTAAATCACGCCAGCGCCTGCGGGGACTCTAGCTATTCCAACGAAGCTTTGAGATTAACATTGTGAATTTATCCCTCTCTTGAAAAGGATATCTTTACAGCAATCTGAATACGAGGATGGCTGATTCATACTCTCCAGACTCTACTGGCATATCAGAGCCAAATATGGCGCCTGGATCTTCAAGATTTGTGCCACGCAGGTCATCTTATGCCTCTGTTGTCACTGGGAATTCCTGGGCAGCCTCGCATGGCAATACGGTGGCATCTGGACTCTTCTCTCGTCCTCACGATCAAAATACCGATATTAACCATGACCTCCATCAATCTTTGAGTCAATCAAGATATGGTTACCAACCATCAGAACTGAGCTCAAGTACAGGCGGGATGGTTCATCGACGTACTGGATCTATCACCCATGGTGCTCGACTGCCAAGATCTTCCTGTGCATTCAACTCACTTTTAAATGAGTTCGAGTCTTCTACCGTAGAGCAAACGGATAAATTCTTCATACCATCCTATCTTAAGGGATCAATGTATATCAAAAAGCTGGAAGAAGTAAACAAGACAAGAAACACAGTCCAGAAAGAAGAGGCGCCTGTACCACCATCTCGACTCGGGCCACTCTCGACTATTGCTAGCAATGCCAATTTCCATGACGTAAGCATGAACTATGATTTGATTGAGAAAGTGCCGTCTGTAGAAGATGAGCCATTACCCCCTTTGCCATCAAGGTGGAGTAATAATGATATACAACCTGGACTAGAACTGCTGTCAGATGGGCTAGAGTTAAAATTGGGCAATTCAAAGCTGGAACGGGATCGGGAACATGAGTCATTTGCTGTTAGAGCAAATTATCCTATGCCAGTCCAATGTGGAATATATTATTTTGAAGTCACAATTCTGGCTCGTGAAAGAGAAGAGTGTGCACATTCGTTTCTAGCTCACTCCAATTCTTTCTAATAATATAACAGGAGCTCAATTGGAATCGGATTTTCTAGTAAGAAAGTTCCTTTATCAAGATTACCAGGATGGGAACCTGAGTCCTGGGCGTACCACGGAGACGATGGACACTCATATTGCTCCCAGCCCTCTGGAAAGATCTATGGACCATCATTTAGCGCCAATGATGTTATAGGTTGTGGCGTAATCTTCAGAACTAATTCTGCCTTTTTCACCAAAAATGGGGATCATCTAGGTTTGTACCTCGTAGCAGATTCACGATCAGCCCGTTAAAGTGTAGAAAAAGTATTAATTTAGGCCTAGGTACCGCTTTTCGGGACGTCAAGGGAAAATTGTATCCTTCAGTAGGTATGAAAAAAGCAGGAGAACATATCACGGTGAACTTTGGACAACGCCCATTTATTTTTGATATAAATAGTCTTATGGAGGCAAGTAAGATTTCATCTCTTTTTCGTCCATGTAAATTTGACAATTTCTTCTTGATGTTGCTCCCAATTCCCGCGACGGATATTTCAACATGGTTTGGACTTTGATGCAGCCGCCTGCCGATTCTTTATCTTGGCTCATATTCAATCCTAATTTCTCAACTTAACTGCAAAAAGCACCACCCAGATGGTTTCAAGCAGCAGAAACTCAAACTGCAACATAACTTGTCATCACCATAAATAATAAAATAAAAGTTGGCGCATGACCGTTCACAAAAAAGGGCCATAATTCTTGTTCGGGGTCTCCTAGAGCTATACAATGCGTGCAGTAGCCTTGGAAAGCTGAAAATATCTATCAAATGTTCAATCAATTAAAATAGGGCTTTTTTACCAAAGTTTCCAGACATGGTACAAGCAGTTAGTTTGACAAAAACTCAATTCCAAAAATGGGCTAAAGGCATTCAGTGCACACTTCTTACTGCCATCTTTTAGCTGGATATTGGCTTTGACGTTTTTGCAGGACGGATATAGCTCTTCTCTTTAGTATGTCGGGAACGACTCTTAATTCTCAGCTACTTTAAGATGCCTGGGAAAATACAGCTTTACTCGCAGATTCAAGATTGAGGAAAGTCAAATCCATGTTTCTCGATATGATACGGAGCAACACCCTAACTCAGCTTGAGTACTGTATTCAAAACTCTCTCCTGAGACGAGAACTTATCAAAAATCATGAATAGTACCTTTCATTAAAATAAGATATTATGGAATATACTTATTGAAAGTTTGTTTTTCGAGGGACCTTATCATTCCCATGTTGCGAAATTTATTGATCGACTATAATGCTGCTAAATTTAGCTGGTTAAAAATCACCTATCTGTCAAGTGACAAAGTAGCAGGGCATTAAATTTTTATTGTGATGCAGAAATTGCGAAATTCTGGATTATTTACTTAATAAATCGGAGAGTCTAAATAAACCTTTACTGACTATTTTATTTAGCGTGAGAAGAGCCTTGTTGAGTTTGAGATAAAACAGACAAGGTAAAACTTTTACCAAAAGTATTTTGGAAAACAAGCTAAGGCAATTTCAGTTCTCTCAAGCTAGCACATCCTCTTTGTGAAACAGAATTTATACAAGCATTGGTATGTTCGTCGCTTGAAAGGCTTGTCATAGAATCTTACTCAAAAGGTGCTTCAATTTTTTATCCACGATGGCTATGTGGATACCGCAAGAGCATTTGCAAAGGAGATTCTTTCAGAGAAAAAGGCTCTCAGCCTAGATCCTCAAGCGGTAATACCCAAGTTTGATATCAAAGAAGACGAGGATGCAGGTCGTCGTCAACGTAAGAACTTCGAATTTTCTATCTAGGAAAAGAGTTGCTTATGTTTGTAGAAATTAGAACTGCGGTTTTAGATGGCGACATAGACACCGCATTAAAGTATACGAATTCATACTACCCACAAGTCCTCAAAGATAATGAGCAAGTTTATTTTCGCTTACGATGCAGAAAGTTTGTTGAAATGATTCAAGAGGCCGCTGAAAAGCAGAAGAGAAAGTCTAGTACTTGGAATAAAACCAGCAATGGCCATAGAGGTCATTGGCATGGCGAAAACGTTGACAAAGAAATGCAAGAGATTAATAATCAACACTATATGCAAAGCTATGACAACATAGACGCAGAAGAGGATTCCCTCAGTTATTCAGAACATACACGCTTGCTACAAGAAACAATTAAGTATGGCACTGAATTATCAGCAGAATTCAAGGATGATCCACGGAAAGAAGTCAAAAAAGCCTTGGAGGATGCTTTCGCCCTTATGGCGTACCAAGAACCTTTAAAAGCAAAGGGGGTGGCATATTTGCTTGATTCAAGCGGCCGTGTCTCTGTTGCTGAAGAACTGAATTCGGCAATCCTACGTGAGTTCGGGTCCTAGCCACATGATTAAAATTTAGGCCGCTAACAAATATTTAGAGTCACTCGGAAGACCAGCTTCAGCTGCTCTGGAAAAACTGTGTCAACAAACAACAATTCTACTCGAAGATCTTCGTGAAAATGGAGGATCGGCTGCTGCTCTACTAAATGTTGATGATTATATAAATCCTACATCAAACTCTTGAGGCTTAAAACGCGAAGGTGTATTAACTCGAATAAAATTTTATGTTAAAGTTTTCGCTTCGCACATATCGAGTATTAGTTTGGAGAGAGTGTACTTTTGCGAATTCGGATAGAATCGGATTCGTCTGTATATTTATCGGCAACATTAGCTAAATTAACACTGTTGAGATTTAGATACCCATGACCATGAGATTATGAGCCAGCTATTCAGCTCTAAAAATGATAAAGTAGAAAGATATAAATTTGACGATGTCCTTCAAAGTCATAAAGTATTAGCTTGTGCAAATTCTTTGTTTAGAAGGCTCTTAGAAACACCTTTTAATCTAATTGATGTGTTGGAATTTGAAACACAAGCGAATCAATCGCCACGTGATTACGCGTATCGGGAGCTAGATTATGCTTCGTGTATCTAGGCAGGGTCTTGCTACCAAGTTAAGTCGACGTTAATATTATATTGAATCTACCTGCATACATACTTCCACACCTGACTTACATTGTTATTCTGGAGGTTCATAAAACTTCTAGGTGACAGCTTTCTAACAGGTTATGAGAGCAGGTTGCATTTGTACAAGGTTCAATTGACGACTCCGGTGGAGCTAAAGGACCACCGTAAGCTTTAAAGATCCTTAGTCTCCAATGCTAGGAGGAGCATCACCCATTAAAAGTCCTTGGTCCCTAACGAAGGAAAGGCAAAAGATAAATATCTCATCATGGGTGAAGATGAGTCAAGCCACCAACAAAGAACGCCAATCCTGACGCGTGAGAATCACGAATAATGGTTCCGTCAGGTTAAATGGAAGTTAATCGCCAAAGAAGCTTTTTACTTTGTCGAGATGTCTAAGTTAGCATATGCATGGATCTCCGCATCTGAAAGTGTTTTGACCGAGAAAGGACACTGGAATATCGAAAAAGCCAGCAAATATGACCAAGACAAAGCTAAAGTCATATCTTACATGACTGAGTGTTTTAACGAGGATGATCAAGGCTTAATCGACGAGCATGGTACAGCGAAAGCTGTTTGGGACCACCTTCATTCAAGGTACATAAAAAAAACAGCGAATCAGCGCTGTCAACGTATTTGACGAAAATCCAGACTTTTGAGTTCGATGAAAATGCTGGAATTTATGTCTGCTGAGAGCGGATAAAAGGGCATAGAAGAAAATTGATCGCAGCTGACTCATCCTTATCCAAAGCATACCCGGATAAGATTCTGTTCTTCATCCTGCTCCTAAAGATACCTGAAAAATACACTGTTGTGATTGCCGGTTTTCGGACAAAGACAAGGACTGACCTATCCATAGAAGACAAGATCCAAATCTTCAAGTTTAAAGAGGAGGACGACAGAGAAGAGGCACATGCTGCAGCTAAGTTTCGACGACACCGACCACGACCACGTCAAGATTCAGACATCTCAATGAGAGACCCGCCTATAGAGTGTTACGAATGTGCATCTGAAAACCACATTCTCCGAGATTGCCCCTACCTCAAACGAGCTAGAATATATGCAAGAAAGTTGCGAGAAGCGGATCAACGGCGCTTACTCAGAAGCAGCAACTCTAAGGTTCGCTCAAGAAATTATCCACTTGCTAAGGCTCGCTCCAAAGATAAGTGAAGGCCATCGAAGAAGCAGCAGGGTGATGCTGCTTGTGGGGAAAGTGATCCTGAAGCTGACGAAACTTCTATCTCTGAACTAGATGCTGGATCAGATGCTGAATCTGACGAACAATACCAAGAAGCTGTTCACCTAAGCAAAGAACTTATAAGTAAGAGCTCACCTGAGCTCTGTAGAACTGGCATGGAAGGAATATTTAATGATACAAGTATAAAAATTGTGCATAATAAAATACCTATGATCATAGCCGAACAAAAAGATGGCCTCTACGTGGTAAAAAATGTTGCGAAAGAACTCAGACAAAAGGCTCTTTTTACACTTGCAGAGAAAGATGATGTTCAAGTAGCAGATTTGGATAGTGACCCCAATCCTGATAGCTCTGAAGAAGAAGATCTTACGACAAAGGCGGAGAGACACTACTATAAGATAATACATCGTCGATTTGCACATTGTGGACTGGAAACTTTACACAAGCTTCATAAAGTAACAACATTAAGTAAGACCGTTAAAATTCCAAAGCCTTCAATGAAGATTTTTCAACATGCAAGTTAGCCAAAATGAGGAACAAAGTATCAAAAACTCTTGCAAAACATAAGACAGAAGCCCTTGCTCTCGTTCATATCGATGTGGCAGGGCCTTTACCTAAATCCCTCCGCGGCAACAAATATTTTTTACAAATTGTATATAATTATACTAAGAAAGTTTGGTCATTTCCCATTAAAACAAAAGATGAGTCTCCATTATGCTTGCAGAGTTGGCGAAATAAAGTTGAACTACAATTTGGAAAAAAGCTAAAGGCTATAAGATCAGACAACGCGCCTGAGCTTAAAAAGACTATTGATGAGTGGGAAAGAGCATTTGGAATCTAAGCTGAATACACAGTTATAGCTTCATCAAATCAGAACGGAGTAGCTGAGTGAAGCATTCAAACGGCTGAAAATTCAATGAGAGCTATGCTGGAAGACGCTAAGCTACCGATTGAGTTTTGGGACGAAGCTGTGGAAGCTGATGCTTACATACGTAATCGTACACCAATTGGCCCCATTGAAGATGGAAAAATAAAATGTCCTGAAAGAACCTTCTCTGGAGAAGTACCGAGTATCGATCATATTCGAGTGTGGGGGAGCAAAGCATATACATACGTTGACCCAACAACACTTCCAAAAGATAGCCGGCATGATAAGCTTATGCTAAGAGGAAGAGAGGGGGTCTTTATGAGATATACCGATTCAACAGACAAACAGTTAAAATTGTACGCACCAGATTTGGGCTACACTCAAAGAGTCGTCGTCTTGTATGTTGATGAAAAGGTTAAAGGAGGAACTTTTAATCTCCGACTTCGAAGTAACCCGAGTGGAAACTGTTAGAACTAGGGTTCTGACTACATCAATCCATCAGAGAGATACAAATATACACGTGATTAATACAAGTTTAATGTGTTGGAACAAGAGTTCGCTTAGAACTTTTCACACACTAGCTCACATTTCACATATCTTAGATAGTATAAATAGAGCCACCTAACTTCGTAGAAATCAAGGATTTAAGACTCTATCACACTTTTATTGCACATTTACTCAACCAGTCTCACAGTTATCATATCAGCCTAACCTCTGACGCCTCTCCACTTCCAAATTTTAACAGAAACCAAGGGACCTCAAATCGAATTCCCGACTGAAAACGCAGAGGTCGTCCAAACAAATTAAATATCCCAGCAACAGTACCTCCTATCCATAATCAGACTAAGAAATCAACATCAAATACAGCTGCCAAAGTTGACTCGAATCGTTTAATAACAGCTGTAGATTCAAGCCTAAGTCCAACATCAGCCAACACAAATGAGATTGTCGTTGTTGATTCAGATGAGGACCTGACTGTATATATGATGACCATCAATCAACTCAAACCCCAAAAAGGTAATACAATGGCTATTCAAAATTACAAGGATAAATTGCGTCCTCAATGGAAGAAGAAAGAAGTCTTAAATACAAAGGAAACTGCAGTAGACTTTCAAAATGAAAATGATGATCAGAATATAGTTGTACAGTCATAGATGGATTTGGATGAAGAGTTAGATGCAAGACCAGAAAATGAAATGCAACTCCAAAAAACTAAAATGGAAATTGATGAAGATTCGCAGGATTCACTATATATTGAAGATCAACTCATAGAATCATTACCCGACGAAGATGACGACTTTATAACAGATTTTAAAGTTGTTTCTGCTCTAGTAAGAAGATTCATTAACACTCGTGGACAGAAAAGAAAAAGAGACGAAGCTCGTGCCGCAGAGGAACGTGCTACAAAGCTCCTAAACGCAATGATAGGGCTTGTAATATACGATGATCCAGAATGTCCAGCCGATATACTCCATAATTTTATACTTGACCCATCAAGTTTAATAAAAAACTCCCACGTTCAGGAAGAAATTGTCATGGCATTTTACACAGCTCTTCATGGTGATAATGAAGACCATGTAAAATCAAGTTTCGTTGTAAAAGAGATCAATGGAATTAGTATACCCAAAACATATAAAGAGGCGATAAATGACAAGAACTATAGTAATGAATGGTCCCTAGTCATAAGTGTTAGAAATGCATAACAAATTACTTGCATTGTCTTAGAAGTTCCCGACGAGACCAACGACATGAACCCGGGTGTTTCATATCATGGTATCTGATTACATGACTGAGAACAACAATGACATTGTGTTTCCGTATAGATGCGACTCCCGGAGTTAGTAGTTGTAACAGATGTATCGGGGTATGCTTGGATTACTTTGTTGTAAGAAAGTGTGGTACTTGGAATTACTCTGTATATAGTCATTGTGGTTCCGTAATGTTCTATATGATTTTATAGGGATACTTTTACGTATACAAAAAGACATTATTACAACAATAAGATCAGGAATAGAGTCTCTGGTCGGAAATAACACTTGAGAAGAAGTCGACTTACCAAAAGGCGCGAACCTTTTCTCAACAAAATGAGTTTTCACTATCAAAACCAATCCAGACGGTTCTACCGAGCGATTCAAAGCCCGTTTAGTAGAAAGAGGATTTAGCTAAGAACATGGAGTTGACTGCACCGAGACTTTCGCCACTACCGTTCGAATGGATACACTCCGTCTCTTTATAGCTATGGTTGCAAAAGACAACCTTGAATGCTTTCATTTTGACATAAAAAATGCGTTCACAGAAGCCACTCCCAAAGAAGAGATTTTTCTGTCACCACCTCAAGAGGTTTCGGTAGAGAAGGGCAAAGTTCTCCGCACTGTTCGTAGCCATTATGGTCTTAAGCAGGCAGGCCGTGACTGGAGCCTATTTGTTAAGATCAGGTAACTAGATACTAGCTTAGTCACTATCTCGCTAACATAAATACCGCCCACGCACAATATTATAATACAACTGTTGTTCTCTCTGCATACTTTATTCTAATTATCCTTATCGTTATATCCTCCTTTGTTACCTGTTTGTGGCCTTAACTGTAACACTATTACTGAAGACATTTCTTCTTGATAATGGATTTAACCAAGGCTCAGCTGATCCAGATCTTTTCGTGCACAAAGAAAGGAAGCTCTGGCTGCTTGTATACGTCTTTTTTTTTTTTTTTAAATCATTTTGTATTCAGCCTAGAAGCTATGACAAACTTGTATACGTCGATGATATTGCATCCGAAACTAAAGAACGTCAAAATATCGACTGGTTTAGTGATATCCTATCTGCTCGGTGTAACGCCGAGTCTCTGGGGGAGATAAGTAAGCTCCTTGGAGTTAGGATAACACGAGATAGAAGAAATAAGACGGTTTTTCTGGGCCAAGAACAATACCTCAGCACCACCCTGGACATTTTCGGCTTCCCAAAGGAGAAATATCAAGCAAAAAAGATCCCAGTAGCCGACTACGAACATTTCCGGCCAACATCTGAGACCGATGAGCGTATTAATACTTCAGAGTATCAACACGCTGTTGGGAAACTGATGTATGCCATGATTTTAACAAGACCAGACATCGCTTTTGTACTTGGAAGGTTAGCCCAACACATGTCTAATCCTGCTCTTCACCATGGCCACGCAATCAAGAGCCTTATGCGGCATTTCAGGTCAACAGTGTGTTGTAAATGGCGGTCAGCGGGAATTGCGTAGAACGACGCTTTGGTAGTATTATGGATTGGATGGGAACTTGTGGAGATCAGCTATAAGTGGGAAGTTACTAGAAGCTTCTATGGCTCACAAGTTGGTACTAGGAATCGTGCACGGGCAATTACTTAGTGCATATAGCTGAGCTCTGGCCAACCTAGATCAAATCATAGTTCTCTACATCAAGCATTCTGACGTCCAGATCTAGAGTATCACATCTAATCCAGTCAACTGTGATATCACCTCCTAAGACAATTCCCCTCCGTAAGCTCATAACCACAACACAGTGTGAAGGGGCGAAGCACCAAAACGATAAATAAGAAAAGGATGGTAGCCAACTACTGTCTATTTTCTAATCGACTTTCGAAAGTAAGTCTAGTAGAGGAACTGCCCATATAACTATCTCTGTTCCTTCCTCCTACTATATGTTCATCATACCGAAGAAACAACTACAAAACCATCTGCGTATTACATGTAGAAATTATGACAATATTTGAGTATGAAAGCCGGAGAGTTTCATCCAAGACCGAACCTAGTACAATGTTTCCAACGTTTCGGTTATCCCTAAACACGCGAAAGGCGCAGCCTGTAACAAACAGTCAAGCAAAGATTGAGGTACGGTCCAGGTGGAGCACACAAAGACGAATTTAGGATATACTGTCAAACCTCGCTATAAGGATAGTGGGCCAACCCCAAATTAAGGCCTGTGATTGGAGGCTCTGATGCAGGTAACCAATAGGAACTCATAAACTAGGGTCGACCCACTATCCTTATAGCGAGGTTTGACAGTATATGGATGCAGATTGGGCAGGTGACAAGTATGATCGCAAAAGCGTTTCAGGGAGAGTGGGAATATTTTATGGCGGACCATACTCATGGGCCTCAAAGAAACAGAGCTCCGTCTCTACGTCTAGCACCGAATCGGAGTATATATCTCAAGCGATGTACGCTGCACAAGGTCTATGGACAGCACAGTTATTCCGGGACTTAGGACTTCCACATGCAATAAGCAAGAACAGAAAGACAGTCCAAATATACGGAGATAATCAAGGAGCTCTGGCGCTAGTTAAAAACTCTCATCTCCATGCACAGTCCAAGCATATCGACGTCAGCTACCACTTCATTAGAGACCTGGTGTCACGGACTAAGGAATTCGGCTTGAGCACGAAAGCTATGCCACAAATAATTAATATATTTTCTATGTTTATTTCTCGAGGGAAAGTTCTATACTTTATAGTTCTTGTCGGCTACTTCGATCACTCCCTTTACTCTGGGTAAATTTGGGAATTTCCCAACCTGTTTTGTATGTATATCCCTGACCAGAATCCTAACCTCCGAGAGTTGTAGTTTAGCGCGTTCGCTAGATAGGATGGGCACAGACACTAGCCCAGCCCGTTACACCTGGCAGAGAAGATAATGATCCAGATAACATATGTCCCGACGACTGAAATGATTGCAGATGGAATGACCAACACTCTTGCTAAGGTGATATTCGGGCGATTTAAAAGACTGCTAGGACTCGTGGAAAAGGGGGATTGGCTTCGGTTGGTTTGAGGGGGAGCGTTGGAAGTTCAAACACAAGCGAATGAATCGCTACGTGATTACACGTATCGGGAGCTACGCGAGAAGGTCGATTATGCTTCGTGTATCTAGGCAGAGTCTTACTACCAAGTTAAGTCGACGTTAACATTATATTGAATCTACTTGCATATATACTTCTACACCTGACTTATATTGTTACTCTGGAGGATCATAAAACTTCTAGGTGAAAGCTTACTAACATGATGTATATTTTAATAGATTTTCATTTTTAATTAATATTGACGCTCTTTCTCGCTAGAGGGTGGGGCGCATGTTTTGACCCTTTAGTCCAACTCAGAGATATGTTGACTTTCTGTTAATCGATCATAAAATAAATCGCTATTTCTGTTGTAGCACTTGTAGGAGACAGCGATATTTTTTTTCTCTTCATAAATAAACCTGCAACGTATTCATATTTCCGCTGCATTCATATCTCGAGCCAAAATGGCCATCTTTGCACGCTTAGCCGCTTCGGCGACCAAATTTAAATTTGCAAGAAAAATGAAAGAACTGTTGGTATTGGTGTCTATCTCCATCTGAATCTCCATCGTACTCCTCGAAGATTGATTTTGTATCGTAGAAGATGATGGCACGCCCGAAGATCTCGGCGGGTTGATGGAGGCTTTCGACGGGGCATAAACGCACGGGTCTTGCACAGGTGAGGACGTGGGAACTTGCATTGCGCAGTAGCCCTCTGGGCTCGTTGGTGTTGAAGAATTGTGTCGCGGGTCTGGGCTCGTTGGCATTGAAGAATTGTGTCGCGGGTCTGGCGTCATGGGACTTGGATGTGATGGGTCAGCAGTTTGTGGCGTAATGTCTTAACCGATTAATGATGGGATAGAAAGGCAAGAAGCAAAGAAGGGTCAACAGTTACAGTTTGGACGGGGGAGGAAAGGACCGCTATTTGAAGGATCGACGAGGAGTGCGTAGGTGTCGAACACAACGTAAGCACAGGAGATCGAGGGAGCGGCGGTTAAATGGGCAATGTACCCAATCAAACATGGTTCGAGGGGCCGGGGAGAGGAAATTGAAGATATCTCGTTGATCTTGGGGAAATTGGTCGTGGTGGTACGGAGCGGGAGGGATAGCTACGATATTGGTTAATTTTACGCCATCCTGTGCCTTGTACAATAGCAGTCTGGGTGAAGGGATTGGAGCCCTCACGATTCTGGATGCGCGATGTTCGGCTTTTACGTACAATCTCGTCTGTGAGCATTCGGAAAAATGATCCCGCTTCCGGCTTCGGTTCGTACTTTCCCGATGATGCTGCCGTGCTGACGTGGTCGAGGGGACTGGAATATCGTTATCGTGGACATGATGTGAGGCGGCAAGTTATCAAAGTGCTCTCTGTCAGGCCGGATTCACTCATCTGTTTCTTCTTCGTCTCGAATATTACTATCAAAACTTTCATTTACATGTATCTGAAAAATAGACAACCGTTCCAGCGTTTGGAACTAAAAAGGAACCCTCTTACTTAATCGGTGTGCGTGTAATTCGTGCTCTAACATACATGTAGGATGTTATTCATATACGGAGTATTTCTACAGACAGGCTCTATTGTAAAATCAAGGACCCATTTTTACCGCCTTTTTCCCTCGCTTAAGAGAGCGGAAACTTCAAGCTGGGGTATCCTGGTTGAGCCAATCACTACTTGACCTCGACTTTTGGAACAGCTCTCCCATCCGTAAGTTATCTCGAAAATCTTAGTCGACCGCACGCACAGGTTTTGCATCGCAGGCCAAAAAATTCAGCATCTTCCTTGACGCTAAATCAAAATACAATCAATCGAGGCTCTAGCAAAGACCAGAGTCATAGATTTCGCGTCGTTGGCGCCGAATTTTTTTGCCGTGCGAGGTGCATCCCCAGGGAACGAATTTTAGATGACGACGCTGAACCTGAAAGTATCGCAAAAACATAGATTTAGAATGACGTCGCGATATCAACAATAAGTGAAACTTGGGAATGTAGCGGGGATTCTCATACTCATAACCTTGCGAGAACGTGTGAAGGCTGAGAATATACCTGCATCTGCACCTCGTAGCCGACGAAGATGATGAGCTCGATTCTCTATAGTCGCAATTAGATACAGGCAGCACAGTTTCTCAGATGGAGAGGCAGCCATATAAATCTACTGAACGTACTTTTTAACCTCGGATTTCCTTGTCGAATCGACGTCGTCCTACACATAGCTTAACATGTAAAGCTTTCTGAAGTGTTTGTTCGATATCCGGTCCTTTTCTGCTCGATCTGTTGGCACAGTACGAGCTGTGGTGGCTAAGCTTACATGTATTTCTATTTAGGTATCACATAGAAGGATGAATCCTCAGGATTCTTCGATAGCTAGCAGTCGTGTACCTCACTTCACCCGCGACTAAAGACTACAAACGAGTTTCTATTTTTGCCAATAATTGATGAGCTAAGATACAGAAAAAATATGCTGATTTTTCAGCGAGTTCTTAAATTAAAGGTTGTACAACGTCTCTGGTATAGATGTGTGAAACATGGATGAGATCGTCTCTATGATGGGCTGATCTCGAGCGTCAAAGGTGATTGATTAGGTGATTAGGAGAGGATCTCGGGATGATAGAAAAAAGGTAGTGTCAGACAATCCTAGCTGGAACTTATGATTCGAATCTACGTTCTTTATTATTAAGGTTAAAGCAAGTAATTACACAGTAAAGCTCACGTTTCGACATACAACAGAGAACAGAAAGATACGTCGCAGCGCAAACCGATGCATGAAAAAGCCTGCATCGGTTTCTCCCTTACGAAGATTTCTGCTCTCTCCACCGTCAAGGAGACATGCGAAAATGTACGAAACTTGACATCTTGTACCAATTCTCCAATGTTCGCCAATAAGGGTAGTCCTTGAAGGTTATTATAGAATCTAGACTCTGATACCTGTTCTTGTACCTGGTAATTCTTGAGGCGTAACATACTGGAAACACTATCTAGAGGGATATCTTGTGGAGACATAGTGAGACGAGTTTACGTCTTCTCTCCTCGCCACGAGGGATTTTAATCGAATGGCGACGAAAACTAACTGTGGTTTTCTTGACCTCCGACGATGCCGACAACTTAGACGCGCGAGAGGAAATTCGATACTACATCGAGGAGCCAGGAGCGTCCCTGAAGAAGAGTCTGAGTCTGAGTCGGTGATAGTCTTTCCAGAGGCCGATTGGACATGCGTGAGGAGCAAATCGGCCAGTCTGCCTGGAGCACACCTCAAGAGACTGGGGATTCACGAGGTACACAGGTGTCTTTCAACCAACCACGTTTTCAACACCCCGTACACGGCCCAAGTGATAGTGAATACACTACGGAGCTCAATTCTTTTGTGGCTTCGGAACTTGAAAATCAACAATTTGTTTCAAATATTTCAATAGTTTTCGTCGGTCCATACCATACATTTTAAGCGAAATTATCGTTATAGGCTTATTTTAAGGGCTATGGTGCGCCTCACTTAGTCGCGACACAAAACTTGCCTTATTTTTCAACGACTACTAGTCAACCACAAACTTACTAAATTGAATTCCACGAAAAATATAAAGTTAGAGAAGTACCTCTACAACACTTCTGTTTTTTCCGAATTGGAATTTACGGCTTTGTTGTAAAGTTGTAGTCGATTGAAAATTGTTCTTGTTATATGGGGCGCCGTCCGGAATGGCTGAGGACCCACTATATAGATCCCTGTAGACCCAATTTTACTGGCCAATCTGATGCATCCATGACCCTTGCCTGTCTATATTGGCAGAATAGAGTACAATCAACTGGAAAATTACATAGCAACGCATGGTAAACAAACTTTGGAGTCAATATTTGTTTCCCATACAATTCTTGCTTTCCGCATCATATCAGTCTCTGACAGTTTCCACACTTCATTCAACCATTTTCGCTATCTATCCTGGTATGTCATTCTTTAACTGACACTAACCAGATCAAGTTACATATCATGTATCTAACGTTAATAAAGAAAATTTGACAGACGAAGACACTCCAACTCATGTCTCGTTAGTGGAGGAGTACTCCTGAGAAAGGAATGGAAGTTTCGTCCCGTGACAACGCACTTTTAGATTGTATATAAAGTATCTTCACGTAGACCTAGAATATAGAACTTCTTGACTCCGACAAAACGACACTTACTTCCCCACGGCTT
>JAKRRZ010000735.1:0-16709 GCA_022627015.2 Podosphaera aphanis | reverse complement strand
TCCAATTTAAAATTGAATTGCATTTCAGCTTCATTAATTACATGTACAAGAACGTATATGACAAGTGTGTTTGTTTATTATTTTACGTCTAATCTAGCCGAGCCTTGGCCGACCTAAATCTACTCCCCATCGGGATACAAGACGCTATTACAAGTGTGAGGTCAGATGATCCCCGAGGCTGATGGGTAAATGTCAGGTGACCCCCGAGGCTGACGGGTGCTCATTAAGGGACGTTATATAGATCAGTTCAACGAGAACAGCTACTAAAAAACTTGGGAACCAACGAAGTCTAATATTAAAAATGCACGAGATGAATTTCTACTAGCCGCTAAGTTTTTATTGAACGATTCCCTAAGTTGGAAAATAAAGTTGATTGAAGAAAATCATCTTGTTAGCTCATATTCAAGACTTCATTCACTCAAAGCTTCGGCACGACCAAATATGTTAAAATAGAGAGTTAAAAGACTTGGACGTAGGATAACGTCTTGCTCATTCTCTTCGAATAACGTGTATCTTTCACAGAAAGAAATATGGCAATAATATCAGCAAATAATATCACCAACGAACACAAAAGCTGTTCTCTGGGAAGCTGGAACATGAATTCTTCAAAGCCTAGCTCACAGGTCATCACCAAGGCAAGCAAACAGAGACTCAGAGCTAAATTCCAAGAAATGGAACAGCTAATGGCTTGGCCATAGATACAGACAGAACATTTTTATTCTACAGTGAGACAAAACAGCCAATTCTTACAGCCTTTGTTTTGATATTGAGAAAAGATTGATACTGACGAGCTCAGTATACTTCTTGGATTCTCAAGACTTCAGTCACTCCTCTAGCTCTTACTGAAACTCGGACGCAGACACCTGTAACTGAGGTAAGCACTCCATGTTTTATCACGACCTATTTTCCTTCCACACTTCCGCATGCAATTAATTATTGATATTTCGGGGCAACTAAACTTAGCAAAGGTAACTTCACATGAGCCTGCACCAACGCCTAATCATTCTCCTGCTCAAGGCAAAGATTCTGTAGCACTTGGTGTCTCTTTTGGCTTGATTTCTGCTGTTCCACTCATAATTTTGTTGATGTGGAAGCTATTAATGCTACATCCGCTAAGAAAAAATAGAAAAGTAGCCGGAAAGCGCCCAGCTACTACTTGTATGGCGGGCCGAGAAAAAGATCTAAAATTCAAAAACAAAGGCAGGACATAAAACTATAACAACGGCTAAATAGTTGATTCAGCTTGCCATATTTTTAGATCAGAGCAGATAGTTTCAATCTGTTAAACTTTTCCTCTTATGAGAATCGAAAAATTTATTTCGTAATGATTTATATAATCCGTTAAGTTCAGCCATGATGACAAAATTTAATATCTCAAATTGAGTCCGAAGAAAGACGGTGGGTCGATAGAGTAAAAATACCCGTCGAGGTTGATGTAAACAAGACCGTCGTAGCCAGATTTCACTTCAATACAACGAGAAGACTCCGGCCACATCAAAATTTAAAGATAAACGAAGCAACTGTTTTGGCTATAAATTATTGATTGAGAGAAATCTTGGTACATGTAGTTTAGTACAATTGAGATATACATGTATCTCAGATTACAAGGAGAGAAAGTGTGTGAAGATACTATGCCTCCTACTTACCGGTACATGTGCATGTAATAACTACGTATGCTAAATGGCAATACCGACCTGGCAAATCAGGTATTGACCAGCCGCCCCCACAAGACTTTCTCAACACCGCCTTGTATACACACATTACATCAATAGTACTTGAACTACAATTTCAATATGGATAAAGTATCAGCATTTGGTAAAAACTTCTCGTAGGTCCTTCCTACAAATCTAGCTTTGATTGATCCTAATCACAATCTTTAGGGCAACTTTTTCGCCCTTCGCAGCTCGTACGCAACAATATGTGAAAGAACAACTAGGTCAGGTCGAAAATAAGGTCAGAATAACTTCAAATTTGGCCGACGTCTAATACCGCTTGCTCAAATTATTCACAGACTCAACTTCCGCCAGATTACATTGAACTGGAGAAGAGGGTCGATGCATTAAAACAGGTTCATCAGAAGATGCTACAGGTAACGTGAGTTTTCAAGTCTTCTAACCAAACCTCAAAAATTGACAACACACTTATCTGACCTTTCTAGCTCACAATATGCTACTGAAGCCTACGACTATCCCGCAAATATTAAGGAGAGCCTCGGTGACCTTGGGCGTACTGTCAGTGAAAAGGTGCAGCTGCTATCCTCTGCCACTTCACCAGCAGAGGCTCAGGCAGCCTTAACTTCTCCTTCTCCTACGAAGGCCCAACCAAAGACATTCAATCATGCCATTGCCCGTGCTAGTTTGGCCAGCAGTCAGATTCTACATGAACAGCACTCAGGATCCGACGAAGATCCTCTTGCTACTGCTCTCGAGAAATATGCGTTAGCCAGTGAGCGCCTCGGTGAAGCCCGCCTTGCACAAGATTCTCAGATCCAAAGCCGCTTCCTTGCGGCATGGAACACAACTCTGAACACAACCTTTTCATTTGCCGCCCGGGCTAGAAGAAATGTAGAAAACTCACGGTTGATGCTTGATGCTGCCAAAGCAAAATCAACGGCAGCTGGCTGGTCTATCACAGGACAACCCGCAAAGTCTCCGGGCCTATCTGAAGAAGTAGGCACGAGCGAACAAGCAAGGATAGAGATCGAACAGGCCGAAGACGAATTTGTAGGACAGACTGAAGAGGCCGTCGGAGTCATGAAGAATGCAAGTCAAATAAATCTAACTCTACTGTTTGTCCCCAGCTAACAATGTAGGTCCTTGACACTCCCGAGCCTCTCAGAAATCTGGCAGATCTGATTGCGGCGCAACTTGAATACCACAAGAAAGCATACGAAATCCTCAGTGAGCTCGCACCAGTCGTTGACGGTCTTCAACTCGAGCAAGAGGTATGTGATGATGAATAATTTTGAGTAGTCTTTACTGATATCGAAAACTCAGGCTAGTTACAGAAAAAGTCGTGACTCAACGGATTAATAGAAAATAATTTTAAATTCAAGCGTTGTACTTTTTTTCATGTTCCTCATGATTGAATTGTTGTATTGATGAGTTCTTAATAAGTTAATTTGGGCTAATCTGGTCCCTTATGCGATAAACTTGTTTACCGTCGTGATTTACACAATCGCTAGTGCATTCTGCCCACATGTGCACGTACAAATTGAATTTGTGAAAGTTCTGTACTTTTCGCCAGGTATTCAGTCCTGAGGTAAGGACACACCCAGCCGTCTTTATTAGTTATCCCATCTCAAATTATGCCCTTGCATCAAGCTGTAACAAAAGCTTTTAAGGGGTGATGAAACAATACGGTCTACGTGATAAATTTAAATCGTTTAATTGGTGCCTACTTAGTACTTGTCGTACTGGTGGCAATTATTTACTGAGACTGAAGAATTGACCATCAGCGTACAAGAAGCGAGTGTTGTGTAACCGCCAGAATACTAGTATGTCGCTTTCTTGCCTTGCCAATGTATCGCTCCTCATGTAACGGTCTGCAGACCAGGGTACTGCCTGTAGGCTAGGTTGGCCAACCAAGCCGCAGTCACATGACGCTGTTTGCGCTGTTTGCGCTGTTTGCTCTGTTGGCATTGTCACGTTGCATGTCGGCTAGTTTACGCACGGGTATAAATAGGCCTCAATGATTTCCCTTTTCCTTTCTTCATTACCTTCTGATATTCTCTTCTGTCATCACGAATCGGAATAAACTTCTTTTGTAATTAACAAAGATAATTAAATATACTTGTTTCGAAACATTTGGTGACATCCCAAAACTCGAACTGTGACACCTCACTATTCATCAATAGATTGCACATCCACAAAGCTTAAAATGGTCAGCTCTAACTCCTTTTCCCTGTTTTATTATGCCAAATTCCCTTGTGTCAATGAGAGAGAAGATGGGTTCTGACTTTGTTGCCATAGCTGCCCTTGGGGCTTCTCACCGCGACCCAAGGTTATCCGATGCTAGTCGAGCTCAAAAATGGCGAAACGCTCAACGGACATCTGGTAACATGCGATACCTGGATGAACCTCACACTAAAAGAAGTCGTGCAGACCAATCCGGTAGGTTGACCTGATGGCGTGCCATTGCAACCTAAGGGGTATACGCGATAGCGCCTAAGAGATCAATCACAAGAAGAAGCTGACTGTAGACTTAAAGGATGGAGATAAATTCTTTCGGTTACCAGAGGTCTATGTCAAGGGAAACAATGTCAGTGTTAAGCGACAGCGCGTGGGCGAATAACAGCTGACGTTGATGCCTCAGATTAAGTATCTTCGTGTCCCTGATGAGATCATCGATATTGTGAAAGAACAGCAAGCCAAAGAACAGAACAATGGAGGGTACAGAGGTGGCAAAGGCGGTTCGTCCAGAGGTGACGACCGAGGGAGAGGTGGCAGAGGAGGTTCACGAGGAAGAGGCAGGGGAAGAACTGGTTAACACCATTTTAATCCTTTCGGACATGGAAATAGTTGGCAAGAGAGAAAGATTGCGATCTCATATAGTCACGGTAATTTAAGAAGTGACACTAACACTGGTGGTGGGGAAATATAAGAGCTCCAGCCTCTTCTTAGATAGTTCTCTTGATGAGCTGAGGCTTACGTGACCCAAAAAGTAGGAAGAGAGCCAAATTCATTTCTCCTGACTTTATTACTTCGGGTGTTCTTTAATCATGGCATTGAACAACTTGACAAATTAACACCACGGTCGTCAGATACAGGTGTAGTCCATCTTTGGAAAAATTGATAAGGGTTATCTTCGACCGCTCAGCGAGCATCCTCAAGGGATGAGTCACAAAAGGCGCTCCTCTACTACTTTTTACAATCTCAGTGAATCATTTATCTGACATCTATCTGACAGCTAGATTCATTCCATCTACGAATGTTGTTCCCCGGAGTAGAAGATCGACAGCCAAGACTTGGATTCTTCAGAGGAATCAGCCATTCACTTCGTAGAATGTCAGATGCAGACAATACTAGTCTATAAGACTTGATGTCTGCGGTGAATCTTATCGCCGTCTATAAAAAATGTCTGAAAGAATCACATCTGTTCCTCGATAGGGATAGAAGATTGTGATAGAGAGGGTTCTCGGAGAAACTTAGCGATGAACTGTACGGCCCAGAGACGGACAGAAGAGACTATGATAGAGGGATTCTTAATCTGCGATTTGAATTTCACTTGATTCATGCTGGTTAATCTGAAAGATTGAATTCAATACTGTTTCGGCGATTTCACTTGAATACCATAACCACTACTGAATAAATTGGGGTAATGGCCTCTTGAGGACTACATCTAGTTTTTTTCAGCTTCCTTCACCCATTTCTGTCAGAAGAATAATTTCCCCTCTCTAAAGCTGGTCACGATGCAGTCCTGGGTTGATTGTTGGTTTGATTCGCTTCGTATAATGCAAAAGTCCTGATTCTTAGAGTCTTAACATTTACATGATTTCTATATGGCAAAAAAGAAGCCAACAAGAGACCTTCAAGTGCTGTTAATGGTCTGACGTCCCACATCTCCCTTTTACCCCCATCGCGAAGGTCTACACAACAAGAAGTTTTTGGTAACAATATATTACTGACAAATGCCGGATATCGTTGTCACGATCGAAGCAGTATTCCTCTCCTCCAAAAGTAATTAATAAATTTACATTATGTCGTTTCAAAAGTTTTTGAATCAGTAGATCATCTATATGACGTAGTGGAAGACAAATTTACACGTGATATCGCAATTTATACGCGATTACCGCGTACGAGCTCTCAACCCACATTCAAAAAGTATCAATGTTCCGTGTACCAATTGACGGACTATGGCGTTGTCTGTGTCCATCAATTGATGCCAAAAGCGTATCTCTCTTATATTGCTTCCCCCAAAAGCTTTTCCCGAGGACTTCTGTCTCAAAATGTTTGCGCAAATCACATTTACACATACAACGCAACTCACTATACAGTATCAAATCCATTCATACTCTACCTCCCTCAAACGTAGAGCAAGTCTTGGAATTCGAGGACTTCTCGTTAAAACCTCTTCATAAGTACGATACTAGCCAGCTTTATGATGTATTGAACAACTTTGAGTCAGGGAAGATCGAAGCTTGTAAACGCATCTATGAGATCGTAGAGCACATCATAACCATCCGGGGAGAGAAACCGAATACGCTTCATTATGTTGCCATGATCCGGGCTAATGCCTCGGCGATTTTGGGCAGTGCTGATTCGGTCAGAGAATTACTTGCGGAGATGGACGAGTTTGGAATTGAGAAAGACTTACAAGTTTATCATGCCGCTCTTCTAGCCCTTACGGTTCATCCAGACTACATTCTCCGAATGGAAATCCTGAGCGAAATGAAGAAGCTTTGGATTGGACTAACTTCAGACGGATGGCATCACCTTGTATTAGGTCTCATACGAGATAGACAGTACGAGATGGCAATGGAAAAGCTAGAACAAATGATTAGAGATCAAGTCACTGTGAAACCATGGCTATTTGATATCTTCATGTACCAATTATGTGAGTCAGAAGAGTACGATGAAGCACTCGCGATGTTAAAATATAGATGGCATCACGGACGGAAGATTAAATCAGAATTATGGCAATTTTTGATGGATGCTTTTGGAAAAGGATTACATGTAAGTTGTTCGCGTCATACAGGATGCTTACTAAATGCCACCAGTATGAAGGCTTAAAATTCATCTGGTTACACCAGGTAGGCCCGGGCAACCTGATCCCCTCAGATGGGGTATTGTCAGCAGTTCTGAACGCTGCCGCTCGGCATTCTGATGCACATCTCGCGACATCAGCTACGCGCATTCTCTCAAGGCGATCTGCTGTGGAGCCCTATCATTATGAGGCCCTGATGGAAGCGTACGCTAGGGCGAAGGATCTAAAATTGGCCTTTCGTGTTCTTTCAGTCATGGAGAAAGCTGGCCTGAATCCAGATGCCTCCAATACGCGCCCTCTCTTCGCTTACCTATCCTCGGATCCCGAAATACCCAGTAGTGCATGGGAGGTGTTGATTAAACTTCATGCCGATGGTCAAAAAATCCCATTAACCGCTATAAACGTTGTAATTGAAGCTTGTGTGCGGCTAAGAAATATAGATCTTGCAATGCTATTTTACAAAAGAATCCATACTATCTCCAGTGGTCCCAATACAGCAACATTCAACCATCTCCTACAGGGGCTTTCTAAAACTACCACTTCGGCTAAAGCGATAGCCATGTTTCTTGCGTCAGAAATGAGCTCTCTTGAAGTCACTCCAGATAATATAACCTATGACAGACTGATATTGATTTGTATTCGCGAAAAGGACTATGAAGATGCCTTTCAGTATCTGGATGAAATGATTCACGAAGGATTTGGGAAGAATGAAGGTAAAGGCTGGTGGATGCGACAAGGAACAGCCGAACGATGTGTGACTACCACTCTATCTGTGGGTGATCCACGAGGCTGGGATATTATTGCTACAATGGAACGCAAGGGAATGGATGTTTCATTGCTTAAACAGTGGGCAATGAATAAATGGAAATCCCTACCGAATGAAGTGAAGAAAAAAAAAAAAAAAACGCTAAGCCTCCCAAGAGATATGATCTCTAGCTTGGAATTTTAATGGTGACCATTGATACATTAATGTTATGCAACCTCGAATCAACTCGCTCAAATATTTTTAAATGCTGGAATATCCTCTCATATATCAATAACTTTTTTGGCTTTGCGTTACTTCGATCTTTCAGCCCGGCAGAAAGACTTTAACTGGAAATACCATGCGGTATGATAACATGTGGTTCAGCTAAGTGAAAGTTAACATTAAAGTATTACTTGTGCAAATAGGGCCTTACATTTTTGGCAAGGATCTATATTCTACCTCCAGGGTTACAGGACCCTAACAGGGCCTTATATACTTGCTCCTCGCTCTCAACGATGGGCCGTACTTGAAAAAGACCCAGGGAACTGGCATTAGTATCAAAGTCACGAAACCTAACAAGCTTACACTCCAAGGAAATCCAAATTTGAGGAGCATTTTTGGCATAACCAGCAAGAAGCAGGGCGAAATGGTGAAACGCATGAAAGTCATCGCGGCGATGACAGATGCGCTGTATTGTGTGGTGTAGATATCATTATTGTATACGGGGAGGCAGAGCATATTTAACACATATGAAAAACCGAAGAGACAACCAGAAAGTACAGGAACAATCCAATGGATGTCTTTTCTCCCTGTCCAAGCAAGCCTATTTGGGCTTTCGTCAGTATAACTTCTATTTTCTCTAAGAACTCTCAATCGGGACTCACCAGTATAAACTTATGGGCATTGTAATACTGCTGATCATGGCAGGATACAAACGTTTTTCGGGTGCAATCGTCAACCCTTTCTCTCGAGCTTCCTGTCTAGCTTTTTGGTAGAGTAACTTATCGCAAAGTCCGACAACGGGGATCGAAAAAAACGAGCCAACAACTAATGGTGCGAAGGACATGCCTACTTGCCATTGTGTAAAGCCATACACACTCTCAAAAAGGAATGCATATGCCACATAATATGAGAAAACGACGCTCTGTGTGATAGATACAACCAAACCAGTAGGAAATATAACGGGTTCCACCATCAACATGTGCAGTGGTCGACAAACAGCCTCATACGTTGACTTCCAGGTAGATTTTTCTGACTTGACTGGCAATCCGCGGTGCTTTGCACGGCGACGCTGAAGCTCTGGAGCATATGTTTCGGGCATGGCAAATGCAGCTGTGACACACAAGATGAGTAGCAACGATGATACATGAAAGGTCCATTGCCAGCGTCCCCAGGTCTCCATAACTGATGCCGATGCCATGGGACCAACCTGGGTTGCCCATATAATGACTAGGACCATCAATACCGCCATCACGGTGCCCACTTTATCTAGAGTTGGATCCCACATATCATTCAGCACACCCACACCGACCGTGAGGCTCGGTGCAGAGAATAAACCCGCCAATGTTTTACAGATTACCATGTAACTGAAGTGTGTGGAAACGCTAGCCAGTACAGTTGATATTAGTGCACATGGGAGTGTAATTTGATATAAAATTCGTCTCCCGTATAGCTCCGAGAAACCAGAGGTAAATAAGACACCGATGCCGAGTGCTAGTGCGTAAAGGCTGGATGGAAGAATTGCCATTGTTGGTGAAAGATGGAAGATAAGTTGTATGTTTGGAATGGCCCCCACGTAAATGGGCGTACCTAATGTCGCGACGAAGGACGTCAGGAAAACAACGGCTGCAATCCACAATTTCTTGTGGGTCGCCCATAGACGCGGATTTAAAGACGGATCGCTTTCGAATGTGTCCTGTCTGGATGGGGACATACTTTCAGAACGCGACAAGAAATCCAATGTCTCTTTCTGGTGAACCAATATGCACTGATCCACATGAGGATCGTTTTGCGTCGAACTCGCACAAATGTTTGGATCACTTTTCATCTTCCTCGGTAAAACTAGAATCGGAGTTCTAGTTTAGACTTGGCTCTAAAGAGATATAGGTACACAGAACCAATTTACCCAAAAAAACTTAGAATGAGTCTCGAAATCTGTATATTTTGGAGGGGACAGGATTCAGGCTGGGTGTAGTTCCTATGATAGGATGGACTTCTTTCGCGAACTTCTTGAAGAATTCTAGTTGTATTTCGCTTTTTTCTTGATGAGATTATGTGGTGAAAGATATTACTTCCAGAATGTCTCAAATAAACCAGGACAAGGACAGACTGATCTATTTAGAATGGTTAACTGTGTGTCTGTATTCGGAATTTGCTCGACAGAGATGGTGAATCCGTGAACGGCTTCGGTCATTTCCTTCTTCCGCTTGCTAGATGAGTAAAATTCTATCACCGACTAAAAATCTTTGTTCGTCCCTATACATTTCTACAAATCCGGGCTGTTCGCCACGGTCTATATACCTAACCCTTTGCATTCACAAAGTACTTTTGAGATATGCCATTTTTAGTCCGGTTGATGAGCGTGGCTGCAACTTGCTAAACTAATCTACTGGTTCAAGAATTGATCAAATATAGGGAGATCGAAAACCTGAATGCAAACAAATTTTCCAACAATTTATTTATAGTTAGAAAGGGTTTCTGGTATTTATCCCTGGTCACACATGTTCAAAGGGCTAACTGGATATGGAATTGAGGGTGGGAACAATAAATTTCGGGAGCGGATATTTGCTATCGTCATCGGTATTTTCATTCACGCTATACTAAATTTGGATGTAAATTGTGACGACATTATTTTTCGCCAACATGGCTTATCTCGATTAGATCGCTCCCAACGATACTACATGTACATATGCGAATAATACATTAATTACTCCAAACATTCTTCATAAATCTGTAGTTTTCCGCGAGAAGCATTCCCTGACGATTTCATGGTCCAGAATGCTACGCCGAGTTGTACATCTAAGACAGGTGGAAGGCGTTACGTTCTCGGATTCGCGCCAAAGCAGTAGTTAACTAGCATACTATTCCTCCAGGATAGTGTCCGTCCAGTGGAGAAACCCCTCGCTTCAGGGGTATCATCCCTACTAGGCCCAAAGATTCCCTACTAGTTTCAAGGCTAACTGAAGCCTCACGTTTTTGCCTGAACCGTTAGCTAGCTGCCGACTTTGAGGTCCCTCACATCAGCATCACTTTCCAGCATCGCAGCTACCATCAACTTCAACTGCAAGACCATCAACATCCGTACTGAAAATATCTAAATTCTAATATTCTCACATAGTATAAAATCCGAAGAGAATACAAACCTCATCCGTCTCTGTAAAAGCTGAAGAAGCCCCCTTCATCTAAAGAGCGAAGAAGAAAAAAGCTGGATTGTTCGGAATTGGATGAACTTTCTCCGTAATGATAAGGTTTGGCCTACAAGTGGCTCATACCAAAGAAAGTGGACTACCCGAAATGTCTTTACCTTACTTTTCAGTTCAAAGGCTCAGTAGACTAATCATCCGATCAATATGGCTAAATAATTTCTACCACTAGTTCGATGATCAAAAAGCAGAGATGTTGAGACAATATCTTAAATGGATATACTGGAGATGCTTTGCGTATGCTTGAGCTTGCAACGTCTTAGGAATAACGGGAGAGGCTCATCACCACAATCGAGTGGCCGCTTTACCACGACCTTGACTCAATGAAGCATTGGTGAGACAGAGTGAAGAACTACATGCGGTAACATTATTCGAGACTGGATGGTGGAAAACAATAGTGGTCTTACGACGAACTTTGCGAGGCGGTGAATTAAGCATGGACTTGGAATGATGCTACGAAGCCGGAAAAGCTGGAAAAACTCATTCGTAGGAAGATATGGCGCTATTATGTGTGATGGAGCAGGCATATGAAACCGTAGATGAACGTGTAGTAGCAATCATTTTGCGTATTAAGAAGAGTTGAAAACTAGAAGTAGAAATAAAATAACTCAATTTGGGTTAGCTTCGGGAATTAGCGTAGTGAACAAAATCTGGGCCGGATGGAAACACCATACAAAGAATCATTTTCAAATCTACTAAAAAAATAATAAATAATCGATTTCTAATGATATGATACCGAATCAGGGGTCGGATGGTGGTGTGGTACACCGTCCGGGCCATTCTCCCAAGTAGAGTCTGGGTAGCCGAGTCACATGCCCCACTTGAGATAGGAGAAAGCTGGTTCGAATCCAGTATGACCCTCACATCACGTTTCTCGCCTGGTCATGTATGTGACGATGTCAAAGGCACACAGGACAGCCGTGGGTAACTGAAATGCATTCCTGCGGCAGACATATACGGTTGAGGGTAGAAAGGGCTATAAGGCGCCTGACTTCGAGCTGTATTTTCAAATGATGTTCGGATGTGAGTGCCCCTCATGTCATGTTGAGACATCGCTCCATGTACCGCACCAGGATCATTCGTGTCATAGCCCGCAGGCTGCATACACAAGAGTGAATAAAAGAAACGCTCCCGAATTAGGAAAAGCTGGCCCGCGAAAGCCTCCATTTCGTACTCCTCGGGACAAAGCCTACGCGGGAGGAAGAGAACGTCTGAAGCCAAACTATCTTTCCACCCACGATCACGAGTTCGTCCCGCGAACCTCTTCCCCGGGGGCCCAGCGGCGCGCACGTTGTGGTCGCAGTTCCGTCTGCCCCCTCTCCCTCGCCCCGGTCAACATGCCACGCATGCCACCAGTGTGCAAGTCCCTCACTTAGTCCTGGGTGCGAGAGCTCACACTCCACGGCCCGGTCGACTGGTCTTTGCCGAGGCGAGATGTGGGCCGCACAGTCGGGTTCACACTGCCATCGTTACCCACCGCGCCAAGCTTTCATGTGATAGGCATCATTTAGAGGCGCTGGCTCGCCGTTTGATCCGCGATGCAAACAGGATCGGCCGGCAAGATGGTGGGATGCGATGGTGGTTGATATCTGGATGAAATAATTTGGGGCAAAGTTTTGCCCATGCGTGTGTCCCCGTAGAGCGAACTGAAAGACGTTAGAAATAATGAAAGGTATCCTTGTCGGCGAAAAATAATGTTATCACAATTTCCGTCCAAAGTAAGTATAGCGTGACTGCAAATATCCGCTCCTTATTTTTAGGGAACAGCTAAATCTAGATGAAAATTGCATGCGATGGCATCGGCACCAGCGGAGCTCGTAGCCTCGCGACTTCATCACCATAGTAACCGCTCACCAGGAACGACAATCAATAAATTATTAACGACGGCATCATGACAAGGTTCTTCGGGTAAAGTTATACCATCGTGAAAGGGACCCCTCATTAAGGAGACGAAAATTGAAAAAATATGCCATCTATCATAGTCGTAATATCTCTAAATGTACAAATTCTATGACAAGGGCTATTTAGTCCTAGGGTCAACAAAGAAACTAGCTAACTAACCAATTCTTGCGAGTCGATATCAAGAAATACCTGGTTGTTCACCTATGCACTAGATAACTTATCGAGTTTGATACTTTTCATGTAGGCTCCCCCAAAAACTATTCCTGCCTCATACATATCTCTAACCCCACCGACACCTCTTGTGGCACCTAGTGCAGTTGTAGAGAGCTCCGAGTCGCTTTCGGATATATCCCACTCCGACCTATCAGTTTGTGCTCTTGCGAATACTTGAGAAGCTAGAGGAGAGAGCTTTTCGTATTCGATAACAGTAGAAGAGGTTGCTGGGTTAAAAGGTGGCTTTAAAATAAAGCATCATATACATGAGCCGAAGGATCTGGTCGAGTTGATGACACAGAATATCTTTTAGCTTTTTGTTGATTCTTATTTTTGCTTCCTTTTGGTCATCCTTTTCCCTTTACAATTGATGGCTCGGACAGGGTACGGCGTTCAGGCTGTGGTTGTTCTCCGCTGCGCTGATAGCACCAGTGAGCGCTAATATCGGGAAGAGCGATTTGACCAGGATTGTGTTGTCGAGCATGTATTTCATAAACGCAAGGAAGTCTCATGCTTTGCTCAATCGAACAACTACAAACTTGCGGCAGAGTAATGGTGAGCTTTTTCGGGAGCTTTCCCTTCTCTTCCATAATTTTAAGTAGGGCAAAGGGATATACAAAACCGATGATATCTTGGAAAACCTGTATTTTGTCCGCGTGACGAGGCTTCATCTTTTATTGCGCAATGTCTTCCCTGATGCCACCAAGTTGATCTTCCTAGAAGAGATATTGTGATCACCGGTGGAGGTATGAAGGTAAGCCTTGATAGCTGTATGACTTGATTTGTTGCGTGAGGTAGTAGTATTTCCAAAATGGGCAAATTTATTCACTCAGAAAGAGACCTAATATTTTGGTGGAGAAACTTTCAGAGAATCAAGAAAAATCTTGATCGACATCCAGCTTTTGTGTGCGATTAGAAGTATGTGAAATCGGATGATCAGAAGGTTCGTGATTGTGGTGCTCTCTCAAGTAGGTAGTCTCTCCAACCAACTGCCTTTTCTTGTGCGATTATTCGGCAGGGACAGTTAGTCTTACGAGAGCCCGTATTCTTTCTCTTTTTCGATGGATGTAAATCCTTGTTCTTACGACTCTGAGTCTTTCTTTCCCTCCTTACACATTTATATGATGCGCTGGTCTTCCTTGCTTTTGTTCTTTACATTCAGAACTCCGTAGCCCTTGCCATATGCATGGCTTTAGTAGACAGCGAGCAGGCGCTTGAAAGACTCATACTCGTCGTCTGGTAATGGATCACTCATCTTTATTTTTACCCTGAGGTTTACATGAGGTAGGTCAGAAATAGGAGCCTCTCGGATGTTGCCTGTCATTATGTTGCAACGTAGTAAAGATATACATTGGGTTACTTAGTAAACAAGTAAGTAAATCTCCGGAGCACCCGTTCACCTGCGATAGGCCAAGAGGCATACGAAACCCCCGCCCCAAGAATTCGCGAGGTCGAGAGGGCAATGATAAGTGGACTCTAGGTTCAACGGCTGGAGCGCGTGCATTTGGTAGATGGTGCAGAGGTAAACCCGTGCGGATAAGATAGGGGCACATCCACTTTTCTAAATTTATCTATTATCACTTACTTCTATGATTCTTGGAATAGGAAGGTTGTGGCGTCCAGAGATTTAGGGGTGGCTCGGCGGATTTTGGAGGAAAAAATCAAAATTTCCAAGTGGCTTGGGACACTACATTTACAAGAAGAAATGGCCGACTACAGCAGGCGCAGTATCATGCTGGGCTGCTGGTGTAGAAGAATGCGAGTGTCTAAGACGATAGAAACGCCTGGTGGCCTTAGGCTGCGCAGGCGGGCCAAGCGTTCCCTGAAGGGATTAGAGGCCGCTGAAGTGCCATTTGTGACCCATATACTTGGGTTCGGGAGATGGGATCGCCTGTAGCGACGCGACCTGGACTCGTCTACTTTTTATCTTCAGAGCCATTTTTTCACCAGAATCGGAATCCAAGGATACCTAAGTGCTTGGGGATAACAGATTCAGCAGCGCTATTGAATACAGCGATGAGATGTACTACCAAGTGCGCAAAGCGAAGTTACCACGCGTCCGAGGTATCTCGCCTCGCCTGCTCTACCTGGATTTTACAAGATGTCACATATTGCCCCCGAGTAGATGCCAA
Source organism: Podosphaera aphanis (assembly GCA_022627015.2). Lineage (NCBI taxonomy): Eukaryota > Fungi > Ascomycota > Leotiomycetes > Helotiales > Erysiphaceae > Podosphaera > Podosphaera aphanis. Next base: position 1,590 of record JAKRRZ010000735.1, on the reverse strand, counting down.
CTTTTATTCCGCTTTTGCTAGCACACGTGGTCCGTGTCTGCAAGATGATATCGTTACAAGTCCCGCATTCTTCCACACAGTTAAAAGCCTGAATTATGGTGCTCCGCGACGAAGCAAGAGGCATCCAGGCTCACGGATGTCGTAATCTACTGGTTTTATCCGCATCCAATCTTCCTTGTATGTATGTTTTCTCATATCAGGGTCCTGGAATAACAAAGATTGAAGTAATTGCCGATCCTGTGTCGTCCCAAAAAATGTCAACTTGACCTTTCGCATCCATATCATTATCATTTATATGATCTAGTCCTCGCGCAAATATCGTTCGTTCGATCGCACCTGTTTAGGTACCGCGATAAACTAAGAATTTCCAACTCCGGCGCTCGTTCCCATATGCGACACAGGCTACGCTTCGCGCATCGAAAACTGGTATCGCGGTGGCAGAGGTTAACGGAAATGATCCCACGGTTGACGAGACGGGTTTCTCATGTGCGTTGGTCGCGTCGAAGGGTCTTCAGAGCAGGCAAAAGCAGGGATTGAAAACACTGGAGCTTTCACGACGTAGCACAGAGGCTCGAGGAAAATGGTGACGTGCTACCTCGTGGTGTGTGACGTCTAAATTTAACATGCTGGGGTGTGTCTGGACGGGCAGGCGGGCGGGCGGGCTCGGTCGTGTAGATGGGCGAGGAAAGAGCCGTACCGTGGTTGCGCTTCCCCTGTGCCGAATCGATCCGCCACGTTCAAAGGCCGGCCATGCACACGACGCGACACGGGCCATTCCCGGCGGCTGAGACCGCGGACGTCCGTCCCCCGTGAATGGACGCGATCCCATCGCACATGCCCGCGTGCTATACTATGCTGCTAGGGTAAGAAGGGCACAGTGGGGCCAGACCTCGCTTCAGGGGTTAACCCCTACTAGTGGGTGTACTAGACAGGGGGCTGATACTACTGGTGGCCCGCATAAAGGTCGAATTGCTTGAGGATATGCAAGTCTATATGCAGGTGAAAATTCTTTTCCTTGGTCAAAGCACAGAGAGAGGGGAAGGAGAGAAGGTCTGAAATTTCGCTGAAAGCCATTCCCCCCGACTTGAAGATAAGTTCCGCTTCACTTTCATTCATCACCTAATACTATCCAATTTCACTGTTGACGGCGCTCTAGACGAAAAAATCCACTTTTGAGTGGAAAATATGAAACTAGGCAGTTTATTATTCATGCTTGACAAAGTTCAAGTTATTAAAATCATTTTTCGTTAAGTTAAAACGTATTTAGTGGACGTCAAAAATGAATGAAATTGAAATGGAAACTACTCTCAAAGTCGGGGAGAATGGCTCTCAGCGAATTTTCAGACCTTCTCGCCCTCCCCTCTCTCTGTGCTTTGACCAAGGAAAAGAATTTTCACCTGCATATAGACTTGCATATCCTCAAGCAAAACGACCTTTATGCGGGCCACCAGTAGTACTGCTGGCTGATAATTCAGAGTGTCTATGATTTCCAAACGATAACCTCCACAGAGCTCATCTCAATATCGACTTTGCGACAACCATCATTATCACATTTTCATTAATTTTGATCTTGAAAGCTCCATACTTATT
>JAKRRZ010000734.1:0-16711 GCA_022627015.2 Podosphaera aphanis | reverse complement strand
ATTCAGTGGTAGTCCGTGCGCATATGTCATGTGATCGATACAATGTTATATGTTAGCCTACGTACAATTGTAGAGGGATAGATATATATTATTGAATTCTAGATTTCACGGTATAGTAATACCGACAGACTGCTGTGTCGCAGCATGTGACTAGCGTAGAATGTTGACAGGGTGTAATTATATTCTGACAACATCTTATCTTGTCGTGTCCTAACTCAACACAAGCAGTGCAGTGTCGTAATACTGATTGCAAGGTCTCGTGTTGGGAAAGGATACGGCCAGTTTGAGGGGCCTGCTGCCTGTTGTATGCTCTAGCATGAGCACAGCGTCCAGATTCCTCATTTCGACGCTGTTGCCGAATCACAGGGTCAAGAATCGGAGGATCAGGAATAAGCTGCTGGAAATTAGGCTGCGGACGATCAAAGTGCCAATGTTGATGGAAAACGTTGATCGTTAGACCTGAACGAATGAATTAGCTTAACTTGGCCAGAGTCAGGGTCATAAAGTTAAATTACATCGATTTTGGGACATTCGCTCCTGGATGATGTGCCAGCAGGGCATACCCATCGACTTACTGAATGTCCCAGCACAAATGGAACTCTGTCCATTCCGCGTTCGCAGTTTCTCATTCCGTGCATATTTGACCTGCTTGCAGGTTTCACGAAGAGCAAAGTGTGAAATTCTGCCCAGAACTCCACAGTAGAATTCTCCAGAAATTCCTGCAGGCAAGCTGTCGCGTGCTCTTTAGCGTTTGATTCTGATCTCGTTGATCTAATTAGACAGTGCCAGCTAGATCGAGGCCCAAACAGACGACAGCTTCTTGGTTGGAGATCCAATCCATCTCTTGAGTACAGCGTGTGCACCTTCGAGCCTGGAGGTTGTCGTCGTGTTCCGATTGAAGAACTGATTGGTCCAGGCGTGCACGATGTTCATGTGCCGGGGCTCCAACCATTGCTGAAGGGCATACCTCACAGCATCTTGCTCAAGGGTTTTGGTCGTGTGCCGAGCAAGATCACCAGGTGAATTGGCTGGCGGAAGTTTGTGCATTTCTGTTATACTTAGGTTATGAGCAGATATGGAATGATGAATAAGCTAGGGATAACAGAGAAGAGCAGAGGATGATAATCAGAGACTGAAGATATGAATAACTTAATTGATACGATCAAACATACTACCGAGGTAGACAGGACTAATATACATACATGTTGTATACCCATGATACAGTCCACAATCATATAACCAGAATGTTCCATAGTCACATTCCATTCCATTCCATACCATACCATACCATTCCATTCTCTACCATATTGTACTAGTAACACTAAGCTCTTAGTGTTGATCGTAATAACGGTCGTGCAGGGGCCATGTGGTCCCTGCATACTGCACTAGTACATTGATATGCTATATCCCTGTAGATAGACAGGGATATCCCCATAGGGGCTCTGATAGTCATATCACAACACACCCCCTGTTGGTAACAACTATTTTTTGTAGTGATATGATTGTCAAAATGATGACTGCTCAGATAGCATACATGTAGTATGACTTATGAATGATACTAGCTTAATATCTAGGCAATGTTATTTTATTAACACAGGCGACTTGACTTTTGTTAAGCTGTCAGCTAATTGATTGGCAGACGGAACGTAGACTACTTCGATTTTGCCTTTCTGGTGTTGTTCCCGGCAATAAAAATTTCTCAAAGCGATATGCTTAGAGCGGCGATGGTTGTCATGGTTTTTGATTCTAAGCCAAGAAATAGCGGTACTGTAAGAATACTCATCTTCTTTGCTTAGAAAACAAAAGCCGATATTGAACGTGTGACCTGTGCATGAGACTCCAGCAATATGTAGCAGAGGTAAGAAGAACTTGTTGGTCTGGTACGTGGCATCAAGAAGGAGAACATGGGGCCAGCGCCGGAGCATGGTGATGCACTTTTTATGCGTAAAGAAAAGGGTTCTGATATTTCCAAGAAGACCAGTGTGGTAGCGATACCACCAATCTACATCTTCTTGGAGCTCATCAAGTAGGGCTTGAGTTGAAGTCCTTCCGGCAAGTTTTTCACTTCGGTACCCTGCCCGTTCAGCATAAATATCTTGCTGTATGACATGTGGTACTCCTCTAGAATCCTCCTGAAAGACTATCCAGACACGCTTCGACTCCAGTCCTTGATCAAATAGACTTCGGAGCTTCAAACGTTGTTCCTGGTTTCGCTTGCGGTGTGCAGGATGTGAGCTGGGGCTCAGAGATGCTTCATGTGCGATATAAATTTGATGGGTAGGTGCAGGTGGAGTGGCACCGGTTTCGCTCACTTTAACGTGGCCAGCAATTTCAACAAAAACTTCCCATTTTCCAGTGTCATCATCATCCGCAATGCGCGTCTTGTTTATTACCTTAGCACGGTGAAGGCAGCCAACTCCCCTAGAAGATGTCTTGCATATTGTAGCTGTAGAATGATGTATGAGCTCCATGTCGCAGCACATGTAGAAGCAAACTGTGTATTGATTCGCCTTATCTTTATGCTTGGACTTTTTTGAGCGAAGAAGGCGGTAAGCATATCCACGAAGTCGTGACCATTTGAGAAGAGCATCTTGAGCAGCTTGACGTGTAGCATACGTCCGGTTGGGCGGAGGAGAAAGAGGTACCAATCCCTCAGTATCTTCTTGAGTGAACTGGGCATTTAAGTTCATCTTGAGCAGCTTGACGTGTGGCATATGTCCGGTTGGGCGGAGGAGAAAGAGGTACCAATCCCTCAGTATCTTCTTGAGTGAACTGGGCATTTAAGTTCATCTTGAGCAGCTTGACGTGTAGCATACGTCCGGTTGGGCGGAGGAGAAAGAGGTACCAATCCCTCAGTATCTTCTTGAGTGAACTGGGCATTTAAGTTCATAACGTTCTAAGTGATTTCTTCAGGAATCAACTGCTTAGTGTATTTGGGCGTCTTGCCAACTGGCGTACGGATTGTAAAATTTCAAACTAGCTGTTCCATATTTTCCTTGTCCGTACTGCGGAAGACGTGACTGTGAGTAAGATGAAGGTAAGTTTATAGTGTGCAACAAGTCTGTATGTTGCTGTATCTATGAGTTGTGGTTTGGAATCTTCTACTGAGATTTTCGAAGCCACTACGGTATGATATCTAGTACTCGTTATCAAGGATACAAAGCTTTGGGATACGGAAAAGCTACATGAAAGTAGGAACTGTGGATATTGATAGTTATGAAGTAGGTTAAGTGTATCTGCACAATTTTTACTGCAAAAATGTTCAAGCACGTTGATAGATGTGAACCAAAGGATATTAAGAAGATAATTGCTGCCAAATTCAGTAAATAGCCGTTGTAGCACTCAAACGCAAGTTTGTGTATAATTGTTGAGATACGATGAAAAATACAAATATCAAATGATGAGTCGGTTGAACCGGTAACTAGGTACTTTTCTGGGAATTTTAGCGCCTAATGCAGAGGGTGGTGTCAGAATGTAGCAGGGTGGTGTCAGAATCTAGAAAAGGTGGTGTCAGAAAAATGGTCGCCTTAGAGAAGCCTGCAAAAAAACTGTCTCCCAAAATTGTAAACTTCATCTAGCCACCATTTTTTTTGTAGAGAATTACACAACTCCAAATCGTGAAATATTGATTATCAGAAATTAATTTGTAACTACGAGAATTTTTAAGCTATTTCATTCAGTTGGTAGAGAGTGATGGGCTTTAGATTCAAATTTCACGATTCATGTTGACAGTTTTTTTGCATAGTGTAACTAGTGACAGAAATAATTTTCACCGCTCGACAGATTTGGCATTCAGAAGCGGTGAGATGGGATTTCATGGGGGGACTTCCTATATCCAAAAGGGGGGGCTGCGTATATCACGACCCTAAGTTCAGACGAAGCCGACCGAGCCGTGCGTGCGTGGATGAAACGGAATCCGAAAGAAAGAGACTACAAATCTCCGTGACCATGTCCAGATTCGCGATCATGCTAAATGTTGACGGCGGGCACTGCAGAAAAGGGAAGAGCTCGACTCTACCAGCCGGCGACAAAATGAGTGGTCGATGTGGTCCATACGCCGTGACACGGTCCACGGAATACGGAATATTATTGGACTCTTTTTTTTTTTTTTTAAATCAATCTTGTGTATGCAGCCTGAAGCTATAACACGTATGATTACGGAAGCTGTGTTTCTCAAAGAATGACTCATTTTGACGTTCTGGAGCACTCATACTCAGATTTCATTTGCAGATACCACTACGAGGATAACACCTTGCGACATGTAAACTCTTCCGTGAATACCCACCACAGGGAAAAGCGGGAAAAACCAATGGTTATCTGAATATGCTTTCATCAAGCTATGAGAAAAACACCACCGCGAGAGAGTGTGGTTAACGGGTCTTACTGGATTCGAACCAGCTTTCTCCTGTCTCGAGTGGGGCATGTGTCCAAGCTGCCCAGACTCTACTTGGGAGAACGGTCCGGACGGTGTACCACTGCACCATCCGACCCATTATTGGACCCTGTGTCAGTGCATACAAATCTGTCCCCGGACAGAATCAGCTGGATCGGGGACACACCTGATTTTCCGTAGTCCCTCCTCACTCGTCGGAGATACGCACGAGTGTAACACGGCTCACGAAGCGATGGAGATGGGGAATGGCCATGATTCTTCGCACAATGACTCCCGCCGCGAGAGGATATCGGTCACTCGGCTCGCCAGATTCCAATGTGCATGTGGCGTGTGCATGACACGGCCACAGAGGGAGAAATCACGGCGCCGACGGTTCACTGCCGGAGCACCCTTCCCCGCGATGGATCACGATGCGCCAGTTACCCGGAATCCCCCAGCCAGGAATCTCCGTGCCAGAATAAAGGGTGTGCCGATCAGTTCACATCCAAAATCCCGAAGGCGTGTGGTCATTCACAAATGAAAGATGCGATCGAGACGCAACGGGCCGATGAGCACATAACGTCCTGTCGCCGACTGGTTTCAACGAAGACAACTCCTCGAACAGTTGATGGCAAGTCACGACGGAGAAAGCGTGATCGGGAATGTGTGATGATCTTCGAAGGGTGGCGCCCTTGGTATGGTCGGTCGTACCTTGAAACAATTCATGTGCATGTTATCACAAGCTAATTCGTTTCTAGCTTGTCTCCCCCAGAATCGACGCTCTTTCACCGCATCATTGCCAATCTCTTTTGTATTGATCCGTCACAAAGTTTCAGGCGTAGATCAAACAATGACCCATAGGCTGTTGGGTCTTGAGAAATAAATTCAGTTCCCATGGCTCAAAGGAAAGAAAGGCTCTGAGCGGCACATTTTAACATCCTTCCATTTATGATGGAGCAAAAAGAGTTCGCACTAATTACATTTAAGGAGTCCCCTCGCAGAGGAAAGACAAAGAAAAGCAATACGGTGGACAAAATACTTTGCACCTACAGTAATTTTGAAATCCTCTCTACACTGGAAACAGCTGACTTACAAAAAAATCGGTGGATTTTTTTTGTTGCACTTAGGGTGATTTTGCATTTAGACAGGTTCAACTGTAAATCTATCCTATAAAGCTTTGATGAACAGTCCAGGAGATATGGTTAGAACTACCAAGTGGGATTTTAAAGAAGGATGGCATGGCAATTCAGGCTCATCGGGAAATTAGAGATGGGACCAAAAAGAGGAATTCAAAGTTGATACAATCAGAAGGCGAAGATGCAGTCCAGAGGGTTCCATACAGCGCAAGTGGACTTTCTGTAGGTAAACGTTAAAATCACAGACTGAAACTAGGCGGATGGGGAGGATTTTCGCTATAAAAGTTTTATTGTCGCTTGAATAAAGTGAATTAATAATAATAAAAGTAATAAAAATTACAGTGTCCTAACCGTTATGCTCCGCCGTTACTATTGTTGCCATTATTTCCATTCCCGTCACCACCATTTGGAGGGTTATTACCATTAGCTAGGTATTAAGTTAGCCTCAAAACTTCCCACAAAGGAGCATACTAACATGGATTGTATACTTGGCTCGGGGCAGCACCATACGGCGATGCAGGATAGCCTGTATACATCTGGTTTTGGTTGACCGGCTGGTAGGCAATAGCAGGTAGCTGAAGGGGTCGAGCGATTGGCTGGGGACCAGCGCGGTTCCGATCTTCTTCGGTTTTTCGGCGGTTCTCTTCTTCCTTCTTTCTAGCTTTCCATTCTTTCCGGATCTCCTTGAACTCTGTGATAAAGGTGAAGTTAGTGTGGTTCACTCGGGTTACACTTAGATTAGCGAGGTCTGGTCCACCCATGCTAGCTCCCGAAATTGAGGCTATCTCTTGGTCCCTAACTAGTCCTTGACTAGCTTGACGCCAATGATGCAGCTAAGAAAAGCCAATTCAAATAGCGCATTATTTGGAGTATATAACCGAGCGAATCTAACCACACATCAAAAGAATAAAAAATTACATTCTCAAGTTGAATTCTTGTTCAACCCACATATTTATATTTCAGCCGTTCAGGGAAATTATGACTCTCGCGCGCGAAAGTTGCGAATTAAAAAACAACAGGAAAAGAGGAAGCTTACCATCTGGCGTCCTTTTCTGCCCATGTGACTGCATTGTCACATGCGCATTCAAATGGTTAAGGGTCCCATAAGCCTTCTCGCATCCATTGTACCCACATTTGTACATGCGTTCGATCTCTTCATAGCGCCGGCGGGGCCTCTTATGTTGCTGAGAACCGGGGATGGGGACAAATGAGTAAACCTGGAAGTGGTTAGCAGTGACCTGAATAAATGTTTCAATTACCCGAATTCCATGGGAATTAGAAACATCTTGTCAATAATCAACAATCTTCGGGCTCGTCATTGAGGCTTACGGGAACAAGACCCGTGCCATCACTCTGCATCGCTAACATATTTGCGGAAGAGGACCTTCTCGAGATGTACGTCAAATTTTGGAAAGGGCTTACTTGGCTCGATCGTACGTGGACTGGAGCCGACACGGACGGTGCTTGTGCTCCCGATAAAGCGAAGCTAGGATGTAGGTTGTGTGGAGGGGGGCCAGCATAGCCGGCCCAATCGGGACGTGGTTGACTGTACATGTTGTTTGTTGGATGAGGCGGCGCCGCGTAGGTATCTGGCGTCTGAGGAGCGGGAGACGGTACTGTGTAAGTACCTGGTGTCTGGGGAGCAGGAGACGGTATTGTGTAAGTACCTGGCGTCTGGGGAGCGGGAGACGGCACTGGATAATTACTTGGTGCCTGGGACGCAGGTGATGGTACTGGATAATTACCTGGCGCCTGGGACGCAGATGATGGTACTGGATAATTACCTGGCGCCTGGGACGCAGGTGATGGTACTGGATAATTACCTGGCGCCTGGGAAGCAGGTGATGGTACTGTATAATTACCTGGCGCCTGGGAAGCGGGAGACGGCACTGTGTAATTGTTTGGCGTCTGGGAAGGATACTCGCCGCCGTTTCTGTCCATATTTCTTAATATATCGTAGATAGCTTTGCGTAAAATTTTCTCTGCCTCGCGTTGAGGTTTTAAATCTGTCCGGTGTGAAGCCTATCCTCACTAAAGGGGGGATTGGACGGTGTCTTATAGCATGAGGGAAGGTGGAAAAGAGTGAAATCGCTGTAACTGATGTGGACCCATCCACGATCTGCGGCAAGTGTCGATAATAAGAGTGATGGGAAAAAGTGAGCTGCTGTAGCCACTGCCAATGTTAGAGAACTGGGGGTGCTGACGACACTAAGATCAAGTGCAAATCAGAATGGACAAGACTAGTAAAGTGGATATATGTGAGCCGATTTGCTCGAGAAAATTGGCCCTAAGGGATGAACCCCAATGGAGTGGCTGCGACAACGATGACAGCACCAGCAGCAGTGGCAGTAGCAGCCGTAGCGGCGAAACTCATTAAACTGATAATGTGAGAATAGCGTTGTGCTAGGGTCGGCCTTAGGGGCGGGAGTGAAGAAGGTTAGTTCAAAATCAGAAATTAGTGTGATGAGTGGGTCGGAGAAACCTTGTGGAGAAGTAGTTCCAGAGCTAGTCGTGCGTCGAGACGGGTGAGAAAAAAAAAAGACGCTAGTAAAGTAATAGGGCAAAAACCCCAAAAAATAATAATCGATTAAAGTTGTTGATTGATCTGGAACAGAGAAAGTGTTGCCGCGGGAGGGATGAATGAATGTTGGATGTGGGGCGCACAAAACAGAGCATGAGCAATTGAGAGGAGAGGAAGGTGCGAGTCGAGCATGAAGAAAGCTGCCATGGAGCGAAATTGGGAGGAAATATTTTTTTCTAGGGGGGGTTCGTAATAAGTTGAGAGACAAATTTTTCTAGGGTCAGGGCAAGTTTCCCCGGCTTTCAAATCGGGTAGGCATGTCCGGCCAGCCGTTGATTCAAGAGCATCATCATTTGTGGTAGCTTATCTAGCATCGTCGCTTCTCAATGTTTAATAACACGATGGCATGAAATTTTTTTAAATCGTAATTAATTAGGGTCACAGCTACGAGTTCCGTTCTCTCTCAAGCGACAATCTCATCACGATCTATCTTTATCGCGAGATGGTGGACGAAAAGAGTAAGGCGTGAATTTATCATAAATAAGATTTACATGTACAAATTCTATCGAATAATTTTAAAACAAATCTTTCTATCATTAATTGTTACACCTTCATGTGACTTAGGCGCAGCTAGCCGCAGTAAAAGTCGTACATATAACAAAAATTAGAATGTGAAAGCGTTTTTACGCGCAGGATAAGTTAGGTATTTTATACGACCCAACATCCCTCCATTTTCTCGGGGTTGTATGTAAATAAAGTTGCAGTGTAAAGGATAATATGATAAAGAACATGTAGATACATAAATATGTATAGTGTCGGAACTTGAAAATCAACAATTTAGTTCAAATATTTCGACAGTTTTCGTCCGTGCACACACCATATTTTAAATTATCGTTATAGGCTTATCTTTAGGGCTAGTCTCATAAAATATCGTGACACGCGTTTAATAATATCGCTATACACAACTGCGGCTGGTCAATTTTGGGCGACTGGAAGTCACGTCACTAGTTTCTGATTGGTGGGTCAGATGTGGCGCAGGTGGCTCATGAATGTTTCAAATCTTGAGCTCCCATACAAATTTTCAGATTTTTAAACGTAAATAACTTCACAACCAGTACCTTTCAGATAAAATTCGATTCATAAGATCACTATTTATGTACTTATATATCAACCAATGAGAATAATTTTGATTTGAGAGTGCGTTGGCTAAATTCATTTGGGTTTAAAAACTTGGTGTTTATGGAGCCGAAAATTGTTGATTTTCAAGTTCCGACACTATACCGCCTGGCAATATTACTTTCAATACCCCAGTAGCCCTGTAAAAAGTTCAATTTAAAACCTTAAAAAATGGATCTTTGATGCGTCTATTGCAGGGGCTTGCAGGAGAATCGTCCATGCAGCTATGAGAAAGTCTTGTATGCTACTGACTGCTGATGGTCGGTTGACGCTTACAAGACTTTATGCAAATATAAAACACTTCAGGGATCGGCTGGGCCTCCCATTCTGAAATTTCTGTTGAGGGAACCCATTTGACGCCCAATGCTACAGCTACAGTGAGGCATTTAAATGCATAAACAGTCAAAAATTTGTAGCTACATTCGTCTACCAATTGGCAAAAGCGTACAGGACTTTTACCTATCTTTATTTTATCTGTAAGCTAGCCTGAGAAATGCAGCTTTTTGGGTTTGAAATCTAAATTTTTTACAACTATGCTTGGGGAACATACATGCAGTACTACTGCTGGCCCGCATAAAGGTCAATCTGCTTGAGAATATGCAAATTTTCAGACCTCCTCGTCTTCCCCTCTCTCTGTGCTTAGACCTAAGAATGAGAATTTTCACCTGCATGGGAACTTGCATATTCTCAAGCAATTCGACCTTTATGCGGGCCAGCAGTAGTAGAACGGATACCATTTTAACGGTGTTTTTCGTGTTTCATAGATCTAAGTACAAGTACCTACTATCCGTCCTACCCTATGTCAGCCAATGTGCATTAGTCTATGCAGCTGGCCTAATTTGTACTTTGATCTCCAACGTTCAAAAGCGTTATAGCCCTAGTCGCACCATTAGCAACACATGTGACTTCACGATTTGAATCTTCGAAAATTGAATTGAGCCCATCTTACGCTTTATTTATTTAAGAGCTAACACATGTGGCTTACAAATCGAATTTTTTCGAATCTGAGCCGATGCTAACCTTTCGTCTGCCAGACCTGTACTTCATTGGGCAATCAGATAAAGCGTAAGAGACGAGGAGTTGGGCTTAATTTTCAGACTCAAAAAATCGAATTGGGCAGTCACATGTGTCAACTCTCGACCAGACGGAGCTAGTGAGGCGGCTGAATTTATTTATAGAATGACATCAATAAAACTTAGAGAGGGTTTTGCACAACTGTCACGTCAATCGTCAGGAACGTGAGAATGAATGCAAGAATGAATCAACTTGGTTTCTACATCCGTATATCGTACTTCGCTTTGGGGCTGGAATAATATTATACGAGCATAAGCCTTACAACATTTTTAAACTGATGAAGTAGGATTTTGTCGACTCCGACAGGGCTACTGAGGTACTAAAAATAATCTTACATGAAACTTGTGCTCATGTACACGCTTATTGGACTCCTTTGAATTTATACGAGTTTCTCATGGAATTATTTTCAAACCCCCTGTAGCCCTGTACTAGAGGGTTTCATAATTGAAACCTAATTGTTGGTTCTCGCTTAACTTCCGACTATTTCGCTTTCGCTCATAGTCGGAGTATTTGAGTGCAACGCCCCCACTTCGCATTTGCAAAGGAATGCGTTGAAAATGTGAAAAAGTGAGGGCGTTGCAATTATGAAAGCGGGGGCGTTGTACTTAATTACTCCGACTATGAGCGAAGTTACATGATTGAGTATTTAAAATCACATTAGGTTCGATCCCGGAGGGTGCATGAACAATGGTGTAGTGGTATCAATTATTTTTTTTCCGACAGCGAAATAGTCAGAAGATAAGCGAGAACCGACTATTATTGGGTGTAAGATTTTGTACATATTAGGCCAGCTGCATAGTCTAATGCACATTGGCCGACTTAAGGTAGGAAAGATAGTAGGTCCTTGGGATTTACACTAAATTCGAACTAAATGCATTACAGTTGAACCTGTCTACTCTACCCCCAGGGTAAGTTTTCACCTGTAGATCCAATTTGTGGGGCGAAATCGGATCCTTTAAGCCTAGTTAGGTAGCATCTTTTCTGAAATGAGGTTTTCAGACATTCTGACGGGAATTATTTGTATGGTGTTTTTGCCCGACAGAGGTTTTCACCATTGGCATTAGTTCACAAGCTTAACTTAATTTTGTAACATTTTTTGAATTTAATCGATGTCAGATAAACAAGTACATGCAAATTTCCTATACATAGCAGATTTAATATTTTACGGGCCCACCTTGAGCAAGTATGACTGCCTGACATCTCGTGGGCATGCTTCTGGTAAGCTTCTCAAGCTTATCTAGCTTAGTCGCGTCATTCCATGCTTCTTTCACTATTCCTCGATGTTCATCGTAGGATCGCTGCCTTCCCCTTTCCAATCTCGGGTAATGGTACTGTATGTAATCTTTCATACTATCCCATACGTGCTCAATTGGATTCAGGTCGGGAGAATACGGAGGCCAGTCGATCGGAGTAACGAACCTCTCCCGGAACTCTTCGATTGTTCCCGCTGCGCTGTGTGAAGGAGCATTGTCCTGCATTACAGAAACTCATGGTCTCATGGTCACCATTCCATCAAGCAGCGGTAGAATTCTCTGAGAGTATGATTCTGAGGTAATAGAACCCCCATTCCTTCTCCCTGAAAACTAACCCTGGGGGTTGAGTAAACGCAAAGCCTCGGTAGTCCAAAATTTTTGCACTTACAGGGCTACTGGCGTAATCAAAATCAATAATCTGTTAGCCCTTGAAGTACAAAAATGTTGGATTACCGAGGCGTTGTATTTAGACAGGTTCAACTGTAGTACAAGAAATCAAACTACATATAGAAGAGTGAAGTTCATATGTTGACCGCCTCAATTCTTGGACATTTCGTGTTCGAAAAGACTTCGTTATCGACGTTACGAATGGAATTCTTCTCGAGAGGGTTTTCCGAAACAACATGCCATGGACCGTCGTTCAAGATTGACTTCACAACTGATAGGGATAAGAATTTGATTTTGATCACAAAAGGAAGGGGACGTATGACACTGGGATACATGTCCTGGAAGGTAGGTACATTTTAGATGGATGCCACCTGGAAAATGATCTCATTCTGAGTACAGACATAGCAGGCTCACTCATTAGCGATACCAATGATTAGATCTAATGGCGAGATCAGTCTACAATAAATTCATAATTTATATGAGCATCCAAAAAGGTCAACTAAGCTGACAAACGTTTCATGATAATTCGTGGCTGTCGGCCTCATTGCGTATCTACCGCTTGAACGATTCAATAACGTACAATATCACTGAGCTGGAAAAAAAATCATGGCACATTTACACCTAGCCATATCGAATTATTTCATGACTACTTGACCAAAATCTACAAGCATTATTCGATCACAGTGATAGATGACTCTTCTTTTTTCTGTGGGCGCGTTTGGGCCTTGGGCGCGCACAGAGAATTTTGAACAGTTTACTAATATGAGGAAATGCCAAGAAATATTGGCCCGTTCAGTGATATTTTTTTTATTTTTTTTATTTTTTTAAATCATTCTTGTGTATGCAGCCCGAAGCTATGACACGTTGATTACGGAAGCTGTGTTTTGCATAGAATGACTCATTTTGACGTTCTGGAGCACTCATACTCAGATTTCATTTGCAGATACCACTACGAGGATAACACCTTGCGACATGTAAACTCTTCCGTGAATACCCACCACAGGGAAAAGCGGGAAAAACCAATGGTTATCTGAATATGCTTTCATCAAACTATGAGAAAAACACCACCGCGAGAGAGTGTGGTTAACGGGTCTTACTGGATTCGAACCAGCTTTCTCCTGTCTCGAGTGGGGCATGTGTCCAAGCTGCCCAGACTCTACTTGGGAGAACGGCCCGGACGGTGTACCACACCACCATCCGACCCGTTCAGTGATATTATACGTTAGTGATCGCACGGATGAGTTTATTACCGTATCTGACTCGGATTGAATGCAGTTTCTTCATATCATCATGCTAAAGCCCTTCCTCCTTAAATGAAATGGTTTGTGACGGTGCAAACCTTTGAAACACTCAGCTATTACCTCTGCTTACAAAAATATGAGCCCCGTTCCGTTGAATCCCTCAGAATTACCAAAAAAAAAAACACTGCACAAAGCTCGATCTTCAGTCCTCTTTTTCTAAACCGTGGCTTGTCTTTCTTGCGCCTGATGTTCTCCACAAAGTAAAAATACTATCGAGAAGTATACGACACACATGAATACCCGGCATGCCTATCAGCAGGAAAGTGATTTCAACAGTTGGATAGATGACGGCAAGAGATCAGGTATCTTGGAGCATATATCGCCAAATATGTACCTGTACCAAAAAATGCACTATTCTAAATTAGTGTCTACGTTCTCAACAAAGATCTCCTCGCAAACTAGTCAAGGCTGACCAGAGTAGATGAATGGCTCAAAACTGATTTAGATGAATTGTAGTCTCTGGTATTGAGTCAGATGAAGTCTGGAAAGAGCTGATTAACAGTGTAGAAATCCTCACCTAGTACTCTCTCCCACTTTTCGCTATCAAAATTTGTTTGAATATCAGCTCCATGAGATTTTGGCTCGTTCTGGCAATCCCACTTGGTATTTTATACTCTCATCTGATATATATAGTCCTCCATCTTATTTGTGGTGTTCCGAGCGTCTTCTTAAGTCGCTTCAGCGGGAAAATGAGATCAAAGGTCAACGGTTATTTACTAATTCGGTTTCATTTAAGATTGACGCGAGCGGCCAACCTGAGAAATAACTGGTCACTAAACATGCCCTTGAATGTTGGCGATATGAAGCAAGCAAGGTCTTTGGTTTTTAAACACGGCGGTATTGAAAAGCAACGGTGCAATTCAGAAAAAATTCCATAACATAGAGGGTGACTAGCATACTACAGGGATAATCGAAGGTCAAAATGGAAGAAGTTATGTGTGGTGTAATTACAGCTCATCGACACAATTTATAAAACTTACTCCGATTGTGCCCTCCGATCATGACCGTCGATTACCCATACGGTAGAAACGATTTGGCCAGAAAAAGGATAGAGCTCTACTGAGAACCACGATCATAATATCCGAGGAACACGAAGAACATGAACCTTGGCTGGGGATTCATAAATCCACTCTCAGCCTAAATTTTTTCTCAATCTTACCTTCACAATGTTCACGGGACCATCGCACGATCGAATAGACTAAGAAGAAACTAAACGAAAAGTGAAAGTACGCTAGAAGTGGCATCACAGGTGCGTTCCAAAGGGTGACGCGACGCCAATACGGAATCCCTGAGTTAATACATGTATAATCCTTGTGAAATTTTTATGCTGTACGGTCATCGTCAATCAGGGAGGAAGCGGCGACTGTACTTGAGAATTGCAGGGGGAAATCTTACAGCATACGACAGAGAGATTTCCGAGGTATGATAAGGAGTGCTCCTTGTTAGTCTGAAGATGGTTGAAAGGTCTATTTTACCCGTGATAAGCGAGCAAGTGAAACCAATTCGATACGGGCTAGAATGAATCTGATTGAGTCTATCTACGTGGTGTCGGTGCAACATACAACACACAACCATGTGCTAGCTATCTCGGCATGTCTGTGGCCACATTATATGTCAAGGCTTCTCACTAGTACTGTGAATCCAGATCTCACGAGATACCTCACGCCTGAAAAACTCCACAAAAAAACCGTATCGGAGTTGGAGTCAACAATCAACAATCAAGAACGAGGACTTACATCTCTTTCCTTGGACTAGAACCTACCGTGATCCATGATCCATGATCGTGGTCATGTAGTTCATGGATGGTATGTGTTTGTCAGGAAATTTTCCTTGAGAAATCGATCAAATTGGGATAACACGACCAACTGAGCTTGGTCCTTACGTCTCCGCTGGAAGGTGCACACCCAGAGGTTGATTTTCTAGCATTGTGCGGATCACGAGAAAAAGGAAAGAGAGGACGAGCGAACGAATGATGTTGCCGTCTCTTGGTGAGCTATGAGGTGAGACTCGCTCCTCCTGAAGCTCGAGATCTGTCCAGGTACACTGTCGCTCACAGTGTTGAAGGCACTCTAGCGAATGATCATACCCGTGTCACTTTTTCATGATCTATTTCTTAGATGACCAGCCATTATTACATAAAGGATGCTCCTTTCCTCATTGTCACCAATATTTTTTAGCCGCCTTTATTTCTGTCTTGGCGTCATGGTCTCTCCTGCTACGTGTGGGTACAAAGATACTCGGGGAGGTCAGCTGGTCTCGACCTTCCGAATATATGTAATTAGATCTACAAGTAGTTAAAACATCTGGCACTAATTCGTCCGTGGGCCTCACCGTCCCGTGCTCCGCTTAGGAGAGGGAGTCACGCATGTAGCGGTTAGGCCTTGGCATGAATCACGTCACGAATCTCGCTGCCGACGGATTCGGACTGTACTTGTACTCATAGTGGACATAATGTTCGGTTTGCAGGGTTTCATCAACTACAGCGGGGAACTAGTTTACACATTCGCAGTGAATGATTCACTAATGAACTCGGCTTTCTTCTAATCTAAGCTTCATGTCGTCAAGTAGACTCGGATGAAGTGATCCCAAGCTGACAAAGTGCAGCTAACTTTACACCTGATTATTTATCGTCATTAGACTACGTGGGTTCTATAGCATGTAGAAATGCCAGTTCAAACTTCTAAACAGCAAAGTTACAGCAGGGTATGATAATAGTCATCAGCGATCTAAATGGAGAGACAGTCTGAGACGAACAATCGACGCAGCGGCATTTTACCGACAGAAGTTTTGCCGACTTCGGCCCAGTCTGACCAGTTAGCCTGAATAGGAAGAAAACACGGATAATCGATACGAACTTGTATTCTCTATTCACGTTACCGTCTAGAGCGCGGCAAAGGTGCAGGGAGATCAGACTAACACATTCTGAGCGTATTCTTATCCCTGATTGTCCACACGTTAATTACCCCACATGGCAAATTACGTCTCATCGATCGATCGATCGTGAGGTGAAGGGTGGGTGGAAGAAAAAACCAGCCCTAGGTTTTCGTGTCATGGTAGGAAAGTAGCCAGACATGCTTTAGCGCGTGTGACAATTGAACCTTTATGTACACAGAAAGTTTTTGCCGGTCAGGGAATAATTCGCGTTCCTTTCTCCGTTTCTACGTGTCATGCGAGTTTGTTCCATTGCGTGAATTTGAAAAACGAGCTTCAACGCGTCTGATCATCAATTCCTTACCATTGCGTCTGTAAGTGGAACGATTTATATAAAAAATACTTTCTACTATGCTTCATGAGTAGATTTGGCACAGTGGGTTCAAAACAGGGGTGTTTAATGGGTCCGTTAGTCCTAGCTAAGAAAGGCGTACCCCGCTTTAATGAAATGGCAAGGATAATTTGTATGGTGATTTTACCATACGGTTGATTTTGCACATTTAAGCGAGCTCCTAGAACTAAGCCTCTTTTGAACATTTTGATTATCTAACTACAAAATC
>JAKRRZ010000733.1:0-16713 GCA_022627015.2 Podosphaera aphanis | reverse complement strand
GATTCCCTACGATCCCTCGGTTGTTCTTGAGAAGATGAAGTCTTATGGCGGGATTCAAGAAGATCAACCTGAGACATTCAATGATGACGTTGACCCTGATTCTTTGTCAAACGGTTTCCGAACACCATGGCGCTCATTTTCGAATTCTGAAGAGTGGGCAAGTTTCTAGACTCCAGTCTCTGAAGTACAGCGAAAAGAAGGCCAAGGCTATATTAGACATCACACCATACTAGCTGCTCAAAATGAGATGCCTCTGAGTCCCACCGTGGTTCGAATCATTGATCAAGTTGAAAAATATACAAAACGCAAACTTCTACAGGGACAATTATCAACCGAGCTTCTTCACGCTAATAACGCTAAGAAGAATGGACGAGAAGAGCGTGCCGCCCAAAGCAGTAAGGCTGTACAAAAGTTTGGTGAAATTTATGGTCATCAAGCTCGACGTCAAATTCAGTTTCTAGAGTGGCATGAACAGCGTCCTGTCAGCATGAAAGAAAAGTTTGAGCGCGCACCCTATCTTAAGGCCTACAAAGTTTTTATAAAAGAATTGCCCGATACTCTCTATATCTTGTTCGCGCCGATGGTGCATTTGGTGGCGAGCAGAGCTTAAGAGAACTTAGATTTGATGTTGAATGATAAATCCATCACAATACCTCTCGAAAACACAATAATAACGCAATATTTCATTAAGCCATGGCTTGATTCTAGTCAAATATAATTATTATATTTGGTCACGGTTAGTGCTTCTATTATAGAGGTAGTTTTAATCTAATGATTCAGGGATAGGGTTCTCTTAGTCAACACTCGTAATCACTGTTGAAATCTGGTATTTCTGAGAGGTTAAGATCCTTAATCATGAAATTATTATGGGTCTGAGGATCTGTGATACGATATCCTGTGACACAATGCCACATAAGTATTTACCTGCTATTTGTTTACGTTTATTCTTGTGGCAAACATCTATACTTCAATGCCTTGTATTGTATTGTTTCACTTTCATTAATCAACCTGCTGTGGAAATTGCTGATTGTACCTTCTCTTTCATGCCATCAACAATGTTACAGATATTGTATTGTCTTTGTTACGTTGTCAATTTTATGGATCTTTGATAAACCAGTTTTATCACTTGAAACAGAAATCATGCAACCACTTATCACTAAAATATATACTGGATGGTAAAACACAGTTAGAGATTAAGGCTTCTCTTACAGAGTTCTACGCATATTCAGATATTTTTTCAATTCATCATAATATCTTACAATACCGGTCTAACCGCCGACTCTGATTCCACTCACCAATCTATATCATTCAACCCTTAATTTTCAACAATCACCTCGAATTGGTAAAAATGTTAACCGATTTCCTATGTAAAATATTGGATACAGCAGAATCTTAGATTGAGATTGAGAAGTAGAAGTCCAATCGACTTTTTTCACGTATCACTATCGCTGGCAGAGTATGAATAGAGGTCAACAGAAAACAAAACGTTACAGAATCATTCAACAACATAAAAAAAGGTCAATATTTTCAGGCGCAATACTAAAAAAGCCAGGCATTTATTTTATGTAAAAAAGTAATCGTAATTACATGTACTTGTTAAGTTATTTGTAAATGAAGTCAAGATTTGATGGTTTGGAATTTAGATTTAATTCTATCGAATCCGATTATAAAATAAGGTCATAGTTATTGTTTTATGTTCAATTGAAGTTAAAAAATTGAAGTCCAAATGGGAAAATTTACGTATCGCTGTCCCTCACCCAACTACGGATGTGGTTGGGTGAGGAAAGCGCCAGCCTCACGATTATATGTAAAGTTCGCGAGTCACTAGCGTAGCGTACGTATGCACGTATCGCAAGTATGCAATTCAAGGTACATAAGTAATAATCTTATGAGTCGAATTTTATCTGAAAGGTACAGGCTGTGTAATTGTATACGTTTAAAAGTCTGCAAAATTGTATGGAACCTCAAGATTTGAAGCATGCACGAGCCACCTGCTCCACACCTGATACATCAATCAGACAGAAACTAGACACATGACCTCCGGTCGCTCAAAACTGTCATGTGATTCCGAATCGACCACCTGCAGTTGGATGTACTGTCAAACCTTGCTATAAGGATAGTGGGTCAACCCCAAATTAAGGCCTGTGATTGGAGGCTCTAATGCAGGTAACCAATAGGAACTCGTAAACTGGGGTCGACCCACTATCCTTATAGCGAGGTTTGACAGTAGCGAGATTACTGTACTCGTATTACGAGATTTTATGGGACTAGCCCTAAAAATAAGCCTACAACGATATTTTGGCTTAAAATATGGGCTATGCACGGACGAAAACTGTTAAAAGATTTGAAACAAAATGTTGATTTTCAAGTTCCGACATCATAGATAGAAGCTATTCTTATCATCATTATTTGAATTCGATTTCATTTGACCTGGTTTGGCGCCTAGAGTGGCCTACGCAGCTAATTATGAACTTTAATTATTCGACGGGGAAACCGGGTCGGATGGTGGTGTGGGAAGCCGTCCGGGCCGTTCCCCCAAGCAGTGTCTGGGCAGCTTGAACATTTGCCCCACTCGAGACAGGAGAAAGCTGGTTCGAATCCAGTAAGACCCGTTAACCACACTCTCTCGCGGTGGTGTTTTTCTCATAGCTTGATGAAAGCATATTCAGATAACCATGGGGTTTTTCCCGCTTTTCCCTGTGGTGGGTATTCACGGAGGAGGTTACATGTCGCAAGACATTATCCTCGTAGTGGTATCTGCAAATGAAATCTGAGTATGAGTGTTCCAGAACGTCAAAATGAGTCATTCTATGAGTAGCACACCTTCCTTAATCATTCCTGTCATGGCCTCAGGCTGCATACACAGGATTGATTTTTTTTTTTAAAAAAAAAGGGAATACTTTCGGTGAGAACCCCTCGCTTCTACCCGGTTTTTTCTTTAATTTTTTCTCCCAGTTTCCTAGGCAATCTTCAGGAAGTGCATTTACACTGTTGAACCAAACCCAGTGTGGTTACCGTCTCGTCAGTTGTCTACGTCTTTGGTTTCTTCGTAAGTTTCTCTGTTTTAATTGCGCCTCAACTTCCTCAGCCAGTCGAAGTTGTTCTATCCATCCCTGTTCTAGGATCCACTGTGTGATTTTTCCAATATCTTCTATGTTGTTTATCATTGCTTCAAATGACCGATTCTTGGCCTTTCGCCAGACTTTTGTTCTCCCCTTGGACCATAGGAGGCAGGCCATAATCATATGTTTGGCGTTTTGTGATCGGTATCCACATGGGCAGCTTTGGTTGTCAACTCCAGGGACTTTTCTTCGGTACAGATAAGAATTGAACCCGATATGTTCGCTTCTTATCTGCATGGCTAAACTACCTTGGGCCCTTTTGAGGTTTTTGTGGATTGAGTATGGTGAACCTCTAAGACTTACCTTTTTCCTACCAGTTGTTATATCTGTAGTGAAATTGGCTGCTTTCTATCATCATTATTGTTTTTACATGTAATTACTAACATCTCTGGATTACAAACCTCTCTAGCGATTCACAGGCTTGGAATTTTAATGCTTTTTTTTCATCTTGCATGCCTCATTTAGGCGTATATATACTCACCAGAGAATTGATGGTGTGTGTACCTTGGCGCGAGGACCCGTTCTGAACTTCGGTGGTAAATTCGTCAGTAGCCCCGAGCGCTGAATTACTAGTAACAACTTGCGTTATCGTTATTATCACTATGAACCATCAATTTACCACTCAGCTCTACGAGTGGCCTTTTAAAGCGGCATTTTAAAACTCCATTTTAACGATAAAGAATGTATGTCAGTCTTCGCTTCCTTCAAACGTACATCCTTCGTCTCTTGCAAGTTGACCGACTTCCGTAGAATTTTGTATCTTAGATGTTCTACAGATTTCTTATTTACATGTTCAAACATATCAACAAAGTGTGAGGACCAAAAGTATTTCATTCAATTTATGTTGTAAAAGGGATTCATTTAGAACTGTCTTCTTGCAAGACAAATCTTTTCTCAAGAAAAAATGGCTTCCGTCGCAAATTTTGTAAGTTATTCGTAGGCGCCTATCAGTATGTAGGCTGAAGATAGTGTGCAAGGGTTTGAAAAATTGAGCCATGTTCAATGGAGGAAAGGTCCGTTTCCCAGACTAAGAACAAGAGCCAAATAAAGCGTCTTATCGTTCAGTATTGAAATAAGTAAGAAATGATGTGTACTATCTCCCGCAAACATAGTTTTAAAAAATTTAAACTTCAAAGCTAAAAAGATAGATTTGTCGGGCTGGATTGCAGAAAAAATTAAGGTGAGCAAAAGTCCCGAACACTTTTGCTTATTGATGGGGGGATGATATTTACAAAACTTAGACTGCTTGTGCGTTAAATGCCTTATTTGCGGCAGGGTCGGGCGAGGTGAGCTATGGCGTTGGGCATCGAATGGTCTATCTGACCCCCGCTAAAAACTCAAAGTCTTGTGAATAATACTCGGACATCAGCACTCAGGAGCATACAAAACTTTCTCCTAGCTGCTTAAATTCTTTTTCTGCAAGCCCCTGCAACGTCGCCGAGCAAAATCCATCTCTTCAGGCTCGGGAATTTACAGTTTTAAAACTATGCTGCTTGCGGGATTATTATTTTTTTTTTTAAATCATTGTGCATGCAGCCTGAAGCTATGACACGTATGATTACGGAAGGTGTGTTTCTCATAGAATGACTCATTTTGACGTTCTGGAACACTCATACTCAGATTTCATTTGCAGATACCACTACGAGGATAACGTCTTGCGACATGTAACCTCTTCCGTGAATACCCACCACAGGGAAAAGCGGGAAAACCCCCATGGTTATCTGAATATGCTTTCATCAAGCTATGAGAAAAATACCACCGCGAGAGAGTGTGGTTAACGGGTCTTACTGGATTCGAACCAGCTTTCTCCTGTCTCGAGTGGGGCAAATGTTCAAGCTGCCCAGACTCTACTTGGGAGAACGGCCCGGACGGTGTACCACACCACCATCCGACCCGCTTGCGGGATATAGCAGTTAATTTGTAACCAATTGGGTCGGTCTATCTGATCTAAAGAATGATTGCACATTCTCCGCACTCTTACACGCATGTAAACATTCATAGGTAGTTCCATGTACAGATGAAAAGAAGTTTCCCTGCGATTTCTCAACTTTCCAACCTCGGTGCCGCCCGTTACTACAAAACTAAGGAATTTAAATCGCAGCTGAAAAATAATATGGCTCAAGTACTTAAGAAACAGGTCAAATTGGCCTTAGTTCAGTTGGAAAGTGGTTTGTCCATCTCTCGTAAAACTAATCAACACATCTTGAGTAGATGAAAATAAAATATATGAAAACTACTTGAGATAAAATTTCATGCTACATTGACTGATAAGATGTGTGAGCTAGGCTCCGACAAAATCAAAAATCTTAAAAATGCCAGAGAAAAAGTTTTCACAGCAGTAAAGGGTGGTGCCAATCTTGTTGTGCTGCCAGAATGTTTCAATAGTCCGTATGGATGCTCCTTCTTCCCTACTTATGCGGAAACACTCCTTCCCTCACCACCGACCGAACTTCAGAGTCCGAGTTGGCACGCTCTGAGTGCGATGGCCAAGGATGCTGGCTGTTATCTCGTCGGGGGATCAATACCAGAACTAGAGACGTCTACCAAAAAATACTTTAATACCAATCTAACCTTTTCGCCTTCGGGTGAGCTTATAGCAACGCATCGGAAAGTTCATCTTTTCGATATCGATATTCCTGGGAAGATTACGTTTAAAGAATCCGAAGTGCTGAGTCCGGGAAATAAAATCACCATTGTCGATTTACCGGAATATGGCAAGATTGCTATCGCTATCTGCTATGATATTCGCTTCCCAGAATTGGCTATGATAGCAGCAAGAAAAGGCGTATTTTGCTTGGTTTATCCGGGCGCTTTTAATACTACTACAGGTCCACTGCATTGGAAACTACAGGGACAATCAAGGGCAATGGATAATCAATGTTTCGTAGCTTTATGTAGTCCTGCGAGGGGTATAGATGGTTATCAAGCCTATGGGCATAGCCTCATTGTCGATCCAATGGCGAATGTTATGACTGAAGCTGGTGAAGGAGAAGAAATAGTTTACGCTACACTTAATCCCGATCAAATTTTCGAGACGCGAAATAGTATCCCTCTGAATGGGCAACGACGATTTGATGTTTACCCTGATGTCAGCCGGGGTGAGTCTAGCTAGATGGAAAGAGCTGAGAAACATCTACCTCTGTTACCTCTTCCAAGCAGAATAACGTGTCCAAGATTTTAATATAGTATGTTAAAGTACAAGATTGGTAATCATTGACTCGACATATTTACCGTTAATACATAGGCTTTTGGTCGGATAAACGAACATTCCTGTTGAAATCAGATTATCTAACTTCATTGCATTTTTCTTTACACACCTCGTTAACTCACGTTCTGTCAATTCAACTCAAGCCCTCAGTCTTACTATTATAATTAACTTTTCCTTCGAAATCAACAGAAACGAGGCTTACACAGGCATCCCATTGAAAAATTTTTAGCTGAAAAAAATATCTTTACCGACAAATTTCTTACAGTTCAGAGGTTAGTATTGTCTGCGGTCATCATCTTTGGGCAAGGGGAAAGAGTACGAGGTTGAAAACAAAC
Source organism: Podosphaera aphanis (assembly GCA_022627015.2). Lineage (NCBI taxonomy): Eukaryota > Fungi > Ascomycota > Leotiomycetes > Helotiales > Erysiphaceae > Podosphaera > Podosphaera aphanis. The sequence goes on along the minus strand of JAKRRZ010000733.1, from coordinate 10,048 downwards.
CAAGCACGAGAATTTTAAATTCAATAATACTGAAACGAAAGCAGGTTCCACATTTGCTACGCGTTCATCTGGGTGGCACAAAATTCCAAGCAGCCCTAGTCTCTCTAGAATTGCAATTGAGAGCTTATCGAGAGATATGGCAGATGATCTTTTGACCTCATCAAAAATATCAGACATTAGCTGGGCGCCATCAGCATTACGATCGTTCTCAGTAAATGAACGAAGGATCTCAGATGAAGGTCCTCCTTCATCTTTATCTTCTACTAGGGGAATACTTCAACTTTCGAAACAAATCTTGAAAGAGCTCCCCAAAGAATCCCCCAAAAGTACCACAAAACCGTGCATTTTAAAGATTGGTGCAGCTGTTGCTGAGGGAAGAACCCAAGAGGACCTAGGCCAGTTCCCTTCGGCTGATTCCCGGAACTGTTCTCCATCTCAATACGTCTTCGAAAAAGATTCAATTTCGTTCGACCAAGCAAATCAAACTTCATCTCCTAATCTTTTATATAATGTCGGGCAAAAACCCCTCGATAATTCAAACAATGCTGGGTATGACAGAAAACTCTCTTTAAAATTTATCCCAGAAGAAAACAATGGGCAAAACATGGGTTGAATCTTGAGTACATGTATAATTATGAGAAAGTATCGCTTATTAGGCGTCAGTACCAAGCAAGATATTCTTTTGAATCTGGCCTAAAAGAAACTTGAATCGATCAATTAGGAATCGGCTCTATCCACAACAGCGATGCTTCAAGTAGCAAAATTTTGAGGATAAAAAGCTCTAACATATCTCCTAGATTGAAATCAAAGTCAAAATCATTATCTTCCACTGCGTCTAGGAAGTCACTAGGATCATGTCAACTGATATCCACGCTATCAGAGCCTGACAATGATGGCCAAGTATTTTTTTCGGTAATATCGCTTATAATAACTCGTAAAAGCCAGGTTGACTAACTAAAGTCAAGGAAAACGATGCTTTACCAAAGGGCAACATTCAAAAAATTAATGCAGACATGGAGTCTAAGTCTATAACGTCAGATAATAAAGGTTCTGCTAATCATAAAAAGGCATACCACCGCTCAGATAGATTACAAAGATCGGAATTAGATAATGAAATCGAACTTCAGAAAGCGATGAATCTAGCTGCTAATACTAGAGAACTTATTCTGAAGAACCATGGCATCCTGGAGTCCAATACCGAGGAAGAAATTCAGTCTATAATTTCCCCATTCAAATCTGAGGAACATCTGCAAGCTAACTTTAATTTTTTGCTTTCAGACGAAATCTCCTCGTCAATTTTAGCTGTACCCTGGGAATCCCGAGCTGTAAATTCTAGAGTTTCAGCACGTAGGATTGGAGAAGCTAATGATGTTTCAATCCTTTCTGATTACTGCAATTATATTCCTAGTAGTAAACCTGTTGCGCATCCAACTAATAACCGTGAAATATTTATTTCTCCAGTATTTGCATTTGATTCAGAGCTTGGCCTTACTTCACCTAACTTGCCAACGACAAAGGAAGATCTAGATATAGCGTCGAGGGTTACGAGTGAGGATTATGAAAAGCTGCGGAGAGGAGGGATATCTGATAAATATCCAATAATACTGGGAAATTCTCCTGAAGTTAAAAACCTTGGCTCTACTTCAACTAGTCAAAACGTCTCTAAATTTAATAATCCTATCTTCAGAGAACCTTCTTTTGAGGGACCTTCTCGGAATTTCTGTGAGCATAGCTCCACATCACCAGCTGGATCTTTGAGAAGGGTTGGAACTGCAAGTTATTACAAGAGCATCGTGGATCAGGCCGACTATAATTATTTTGATCGCTTGGGGAAGAATACCCGCAAGAAAACAATGCAGTGGCTTAAAGACTTACTTTCGAGCACTGGTCCTTACGAGAGTCAACTTACAACTTTACCGACACGTACTGGGTCTTCACAGTATTCCAACAACAAACTATTTCCTACTTCTAATCAAGAGCAAAAGGCCCCTAAAAGCCAGCCATCATCAGAGGCTGGGTCTAGCCATAGAGATAATTTTCATGAGACCAGTCTTACAAATACTATAAGTAGCCTCGAGCAACTTGTCGACGAGGCTCTTTTAATCGCTCAAAGAGTGATTGAAAACGAAGATTCAGCCAATGGTCCGGCTATTCTGGATAATGCTAGCAAATTCTTAAAAAGCAGTCGAGCCGATATTACTAAATACCTAAATAAGTCATCGAAGTCTAATAGTGCTCACGAACGTTTGCAAAGTTTTTCAGGAGACAACGAACCCTATCAAAGTGATGAATATGAGACTCCTAGTTCTGTGGGAAACGAAACAATACGAGAGACTAAAATCAATACTACTGGTCACCCTAGGAGTGAATCTAGCGGGTCGTCTGCTGGATACATTTCAACGACAAATTCTTTCGTATCCGAAGCTCCTCAGAAAATAAAATATGCCAGATCTCAAATTTATTCAGATAAAAATTCCGAGGGATTTTTGAAACGACAAGATAATGAATCTAAAAATCCATTTAATATCAGTATTAATGGAGAATCCCCCACTGAGAGAATTCCTGATCGTTTCAGGAACAAACCTCTAAAACCACAGACTACGCATCGAGAAGCAAAATTTCCAGCAAAGACACCAAATCTTTCATTCTCTGATAGACTCACTCAAATCTTAAGCCATCATGACCGTGCCGTAGAACAAGAAGATATCGGCCTGGAGTTTATTGATGCACTTAAATATCGTGGTGAAAAAAAGTCGGAGCTAACATCGTTAGAGCCTAATGATGGTCAAAGTTGTATGAATAATTATTTAGAAGGTGCTACGGAAAAGGTAAGTCTCCTAAATTTGATTTCGACTTCAGGAGAATCCTGAGTAGGTATCTACCTTGCGAAGATTTATTATTATATTTAAAAATTTTCACTGATCCAGTAATGGTTATAGATTGATAATGTCGGAATTTCTGATATTCAAGATTTGACTACACCAAATCAGCTCGATAGCTTCAATCTTGATAGTCGAAGAGCTTCTAACGGTGATGAAATTGACCTTAATACTAGATCTGATATGAAAAAAAGTACTGGAGACAAGGCTAGAAATAGAAAACTTTCACTGCCATATAATATTGTCACTTTACAGGATAATCCGGATTCTGGACCTCCTAGGTGGAATAAGCCTAGTTATAAGACTAACTTAAAACCGGTGAATTTGAACGAAAACCGATTCAAAGAATCCATTCCCACAAAAATTCGGAAAAAGCAGATTACTGCAAGAGATTGGCCACCGGGAAAAAAAAGACCAGTTGCTGCCGTTGCCTGCCTTAGCACTGCACTTGTAGGTATCCTTGTTGGCATATATGCTGGGGAGACTCCTGCTATCCAGTATTATATTGTCGATCTCCATCATTATACGATACTTGGGAATGTTGTGTTCTTTTTAGGTCTTGCTATTCCTACCTTTTTCGTATGGCCACTACCACTTGTCCATGGTCGCAAACCGTACATACTTGGATCGATGTCAATTGCGATGCCGTTATTATTTCCACAAGCTCTCGCTGTCGGTGATATCAGGTCACCCAATATTGTACATTGGCGAGTAGGATTACTCTTATCTCGAGCTTTGATGGGGGTTTGCCTCGGGTTTGCTAATATGAATTTCAAAAGCATGCTCACAGATCTTTTCGGCGCCTCGCTTCAAAGTTCAAATCCATATCAAGAACACGTTGATGAGTTTGACGTCAGACGCCATGGGGGTGGGATGGGTATCTGGCTTGGTCTCTGGACTTGGTCGACTCTGGGTTCTATTGGAATTGGCTTCTTAATAGGAGCAGCAATCATTGAAACTCTTCCACCATCATGGGGATTTTATGTCAGTATTATTATCATAGCATTTGTAATGCTATTAAATGTCGTGTGTCCCGAACTCAGACGTTCAGCTTTCAAAAGATCTGTAGCTGATGTGGTTACCAAGGACTTAGTTTTTCGTAAATCAATCGATGGCGAAATAAACCTGAACATAGCAAAAAATGGTCCTAGATGGTGGAAAGAAGAACTTTTATATGGCATCAGCCTCTCACAAAAAATGATTCGACAGCCTGGGTTTCTCATAATATCCTTATATGTGGCTTGGATCTATGCTCAACAGGTTCTTATAATTGTAGTAAGTATTTTAAATTTAAATATACCGGTGCTTTAGTATTAATTACTGATAGCTTGTCGGCGCATTGATGTCTAAGGACTATCGCTTTAGATCTCCGATGGTTGGTTTAAGTGTTATGGCAATGCCAATCGGGGCCTTACTTGCTGTTCCTTTTCAAAAAGCATCTCTACTGAGTAGGACACGCCGCAGGCTTTCGGTCAATGATGATAGTATATTCTTGAAAAGAAAAATTCACTGGTCATCGCATATGTTACGAAGAGCAATATTTGTTCTCTGCCTTCCTACTTTCGGTATTGTATACACATTATTGTCAAGTGGACCACCCATTCCATTTATTCTTCCAATATTGTCCGCTGGAGTTATTGGCTTTCTTTCAAATCTCGCAATGGCCGAGTGCAATGGTATTATTATGGAAACCTTTGATGTATCGGATCTTCAACCAGGTATGACCGGCCGGCCACGTGGAGTCTCGGGAGAAAGGACTGCGATGAGAAGAACGAATTATTCTACGTTTCCACGAGTTTGTTCTGCGTTTGCCATCTTTGAGACTTTTGGGTACATCTTTGCTGCAGGAACATCTGGCATAAGTGGTGTATTGACTCGTCGACTGGGACAACAGGCAGCTACTGGTGTAATGGCTGGTATCTTACTTATTCTCTCTATACTACTTCTAGGCATTTTGTTTCGCTATACAGAGGTCCAAATCATACCTGACTCAAAGATGAAAGAGATGAATAATTATCACCAAGCTCGGCGGGAGTCTCAACTACGTCGTGAAGCAGGGTTGAATGAAGATGAAGAGCCCTGGAGGCCTGTTATTATTGGAAATCCCAATAAGAGTACTCGTAAAATATGTCTTCTCGAGCTTGGCTCCATGTCACGCTACTCCGAGATTAGAAAGAAAAATAGACTAATCGATAAGACTAGTCTCGAAGCGAGGCATCCAAATCGTAATGCTCTCAATTCCTGGGAGAGTGAGCTAAAACGAAATATCAGACGGAGCGCCTCGCGAAGCTCAAGAGATAGCCACAGGCGTGATGCCTTAGATCAAAGCGGCCCTGGTAAGCATAAAAACATTAGAGACAAGAACAAGTAAAACCGTGATCAGCAGGAGGGAAATCTCAAAAATGACAGAAAAATTTCGGAATATTAAAATCGAAATCATGAGATTTCACAGAGTATTGGCCAAGTTTTTAGATTAAAAATCGTCACCCAGAGCCTATGAAAAAACTTTTTTCTAAATTGACCTTCTGACCTTGATCCCAAACCTGTTTGAGTTCGTGTTTTTTTTGAAGTGACAAATATCGTACCTATAACGCAACTCCTTAACCGAATGTTTTTTGAGCCCCATTTGTCTTTTTCATCAACTCGACTTGACCTGGATATGTAGCCCAAGTCAATAGAATTTAACCCGAGTAATTTTGTTGTACTGGTGTCCTCAATAAATACTCCTACCTTACCGGAATTGACTATATCAAATCCTAGTGTTGACGTGATGCAAATGTAACAGTTGCTCTCCCATACCTTCATGTGATCAATTGACAGAGTCATTCTTGTCCAAGTTCCCTCTGGGCATGGAGGATAGCCAATACTAGTCGGCCCTGTATTTGTTCGGGTCCACCAAGACACGTGTAGAGTGACCGTTTCATCACAGAGCCCCGATGGTAGACCGACATCGTCGTTCCGCGCATTACACGCCGATTAGCCTCGGCGGGTTCACGGTTCTAATCCGCCGACGCCATGGTCGACACGCGCCTCCGCGCCCTGTATCTCACAAGTTTGATCTTGGTGGGAGGCGGCCCTCGATTCGTTCTTCGGAGCTGCTGGAGTTGCTGTCGTCGGCGCACCTCGTTGTGACGAACATGTTTCTCCCGCAGGGAGAAGACCCGCTTGACGCGCGTCGCGTTACGGGACAAGAGGTACGGACACTGCACGTATACTATGCCACAAGATAATCTATAGGGTCGGATGGTGTAGTGGTATACCGTCCAGGCCGGTCTTTCAAGTAGGGTTTGGGGAGCCTGAACATTTACTCCACTCGAGACAGAAGATTGCTGGTTCGACTCCAGCAGACCTTACCTCACTGAGGGAAGCTACGATGATGATGCTGGGATGTCTGGATAACTCAAGGTTTTTTGAGAGGATTCCCTTGAGTGAGTTTCACGGATGGTATAGTTCGGTAGGGGTGAAGAAAAAGCCGCCTGCCACAACCGTAGTGATTCTTGCAAATGATATCCGAGGCATGATGTTCATCACGACTATATCATCATTGTATCTGACTGAAGTCGTCACCTGCGTGGGCCAAAAGGCGCCAGATCGGGTATATGAAAAAAAAAAAAAAGTAATCTATATTCATCTTCGATGGGTTTAACAGATGTGAGAATCACGACTTTAAATAATACACGTCGATCCCTGAAGCCCCTATTATTTTAGGTAAGCGCTTCCTAGCTTATTAAGCGAAGCCCTTTTCTTGCCGCTCGTCTAATTGACAAGGCTGGGCCCGTAGGATAGGGCAGACAACCCAGCAACGGGTTCAGCTCGTAACACGTGGCGACGAGGCACCTCGATGGCCGTCGTGGGCGTCGGACGCGGTGGGTTCCGGTGCTTCGGGGCCTCACGATGCGCCCACCATGCGGCAGAGGACGCGATGGGATTCATCTTGGTCACGGTCTGGGCGCTTCGATGGATTCTCCGCTGACGGAGACAACTAGTGTGGTGCACGATGGCTTCATCGTGCATCGCCGCTCGCGCGGTCGTCACCCCCATGCGTGTGCTCATCGTGCGCATGCTGTGCCTGACTCGTATGCGTCACGCTTCCCCGGTACGAGCCTCGGACACGAGAATGACCGGGCTCGCGCGGTTGCCGGACAGGAACCGACCCATCGCCCGAGATGCACGCACACGTGTGGTCGCATGTCAATGGGCACGCAGGTTCAGAGGACATGTTTCAGCATCGTCAATGATCCGTCTCTGCATACTTCTTGACTCATCCCGTGAGCCTCCGCATGTTCCACATGTCGGGGGCTCTGACGTGTAAGCGGAGGGGATCATGATCGGCTCCACAAGGGCAGACTTTGGCCAGGGACGGCGCCATTTCCATCGGAGCTCGGGACTTTGTCAGGATGGTGGACAAGACAGGCTCGAGGTCGACGTGGCGAGGATGGGACCAAGCTCGAAGATTAAAGAAGTCGTTACCCATTTATGAGCCCCTATTTCTCATAAGTCCCCCCTTTCATATACATCTAGCTCACCCACTTCATTCAATATTTCCTGGGGTGAGTCGCCTCTCATTGTCCGGAGTGTTCTGGAAGCTGCGAATGAAGCAAATGATTTGACACGCTGCTCGAAGGACCTCCGATCTCCGAGGGGTTCCCCAAATCGGCATTCGAAAGAGCGCCCAGAGCCCCGCGCTGAATCAACATCTCAATGCGCCACATTTCATTGAGCGAGGAGCCGAATCGGTCTCGCCAAAGCGTGACATGGCGATTATGGGTGTCCGCCAATTCCGCGCGTGCCTCGGAATTTTTCCCGGATATTCGCAGGTCCCTTCTATCTGGCTCCCCAAACATAAGTGAGAGGACCCCTCCTCCTCCTCCTCCTCCTTGAATCCGTCGACGTTTAATCATTTTCAATTGTCTAAAGAGAGAAAGTTGATCAGACATATGTGAAGAAGCATCGGTTTCTGCTGGCCAGAAAAACAGAGCTGCGAGCGCTTGAAGAGTGGAGGGACCGATGATTGAAGCGTGGTAGATGAAAGGCTTAACAGAAGGATAAGACCATGATCAGGCAATAACTTGGTTTATGAAAACTTGAATCTGAACCAGAACTTCGACTTAGAGCAGAGAGCACTAAAACTCCGAATTTATCATGTCCCACGCCCAGCCCTAACGCCCCGATCCTGAACAACTCTGTACCCAAAGAACAATAGAAATTAACGGAAGACCGTCAAAGGCTACCAGAACGATCATCATCAAACCCCCTAAGGGTGAGTTATGACTCAACTAGGTTCGCGCGTAGTGATGCTGTTCCCCGAATATTACAGTCGAGGATGTTCAAAAACGGTTACATTGTGGGGCTTCAAACCACCATAACTCAATAAAATCATAACATATTAACCACCACAATTGACATATGGTTTGTTTGGTGAAATATTCGTAGAATGGCTATGTTTCAATTGCACATTCAATTGGATTTTGTAAGTATGTAATTATTGCAAGTCAGCTATTCATGGTATATCCACGGGTTCTATTTTGACATTTGTTGTTTGTCGGCTGGAAGAATTTCTTGGATGGCCGAGACATATTTTCTTCCGCGCGCGAAAATGACGCTTGAGGAGCTTACCAGCCATTTGAATATGTTTTGAAACCGAAAAATGTGGTCTTCGTGACAAAGGTGTCATTCCAAGCCAGAGTTTTGCATCTGAATCGAATTATATGTTTACTGACGTTTATACGACACTTCAGCGTCAGCCGTGGAAAATTGAGCCGTTTCTGCGAAATCTTTCTCCCGAAGGTCCATATCATGCTCAGTTAGCATATCCATTTTTTCTTAAATCCACAAATTTGGTTGTGTCATGAATGTACGAGTTCGCGGCTTGAAGGATCAGAAAAAGAGTCTCATCTCGATATGTCTACCTCAGAGTAAGGTTGGCAGCGACTACTTTTGGGCGATATTTCTTTGGCAAAGACTAGGCAGCGACGATGCCCTTATCTTTGTCAAAAGTGAATTTTTGAATCCTAGTCATATACTGTGTGATGACGTGAATTGGCTTGTCTGTTGGATATTAAAGGATTCTGAATCTTCTTAAAAGTCAAGCCAAGTACCAACTCAAATTCCCCTACAAATCCTGTCTTCTTCTCTTAACGACATACTGGCAAAGTGGAACGCTGTGGCTTGGTCGCATTTGACGGTCTTTTTCATTTCCGAGTCGTAAGGTTCGCTAAGTTCTGCGAGTTTGGAGGTGAGGTTTTCAATAGAAGATTTAGCAGGGTCTTACAAATTGCTGCTCAGACTGGTGTGTTTTTGTCGAGCTGGTATGTAGTCTCAAGCACATGGTAGAGATTATTTCCGCACACACACGCGATCTAGGCTGCCCCTTCAGTATTGAAAGACACGCTCATGATCCAAGACCAGACCGTTAGATCCCCTGCCATTAAAACTTTTGCTCTCATCCATGTTGTATCCATTCACGGATTTTCCTGTCATGATCTCAGAACGTGACAGACGATCAAACCATTACCTGATTACATCGGCTGATGCTCCATGGACACGCTGAAGATAAATGGCTTTGCTACTCTAGACTTAGAAAGATTCCTCTGCATTGAATTAAGGGCCCTGTTTTTTTGGCTGACGGGACGGCTGGGGGTCGACTTAAACCTTAGGGTATGACATTGAATTGATGGTGTGTTGATGACGAGTTGCCGTGGGCAGGCCATAACCGCATGTTTAACGTTTTCCGAAGGACATACACACGCGCATTTTGGGTTGTCGACTCCAGGAACTTTTCTTCGATACAGATAAGATTTTCGCCGATATGCTCACTTCTTATCTGCACTGCAATGTTGCTTTAGGCCCTTGTGAGATCTGGCTTAAGCTCGGGCACCTATTTCTCGGCCTCCCCCCTTTCTCGACCACCCTACTAGACGATACACAAAATTTTAGAATGCTAGTATATCCCACAAAACACATTAAATTTGCCATTGGTTACACATAGATTCAAAAGTAGTACCAGTCGAGCCACTAACATCCCTCCGAGCTTCAATTTCTACATTTCTTGATGCTACTTGAGCTGAAAGCGTCGTCGCTCTGTCGACAGCGTCTCTGATAGCTTCGGCATCGCTGAAGCGCTCATTTGGGTTTACTTGAATTCGTCTTCTAGATCTAGTAGTTTGGCT
>JAKRRZ010000732.1:0-16714 GCA_022627015.2 Podosphaera aphanis | reverse complement strand
CACAAGTAAGCTGCCTAGAGAAATCTATATTCCTATGAGTTCTAGAATTAATTACATGTCAAGCTATTTATCTCCAGCCGTTCCCCCATGTCCAATCTTAAAGATCGTTCTAGAAATATCTACAAGTCCAGTGAGGTTGTCGATATTGCCGTGGTTCTCTGGACGCTTCGTCGGGGTTCTACATGTAAGCGAGATTACTCGAGTGCAGATCCGACATGTAGCTGGATCACACCTAGGGACCTCAGCCCCATAACATATCTCTCCCAAGGTGGCCAGTTTGGGGGGGTGGCGACTAGAAACATTGGATTTTGCGATTTTGCGAATATGGAATTTTGAGGACCCCTGAAAAGTTCTTTGATACGAAAGCCTACTACTTCTGGGGCAGTATGCAAATAATGACATGTAGAAGCTAAAATTTGGATTGTCGGACAAGTCAATTATTCTAAATTGCGCTGGCTCTCAATCAAGAGTGTATAGACGATTCCATTTTCATTCTCGTGGAGAAACGCAAGACTAAAGAAGATGAGATGAAATAATTTCAGACACTTCGATTAAAGATCTTTTCTGTTCATTCAATCGGATGTTTGGGGGGTTTGCGGACTTTAAGAAAAAAAAAATTGAGCAGTAAGACAATGACCGTGAATACGTCTAGTGATTGGGGGAAGGGAAAATCCGGACGTTGGACCTGACATGTTACCATTCAGGCGAGCAAAACTGAAATCAGTCGTTAGTTCGGTCGCTTAGATTCAAGGTTTTCTTCACAACTCATCTATTTACTGATTCATATAGCTATTGATAGAGTAGGCTCTGACTTTTCACGAACTTTTTTATCAATCCTAGCAGCATTCGTAGGTAGAATTATTACTTCAATTACAAACGCGAAGAAGCCTTATACACCCTGAAGGGAGGGGACAATTTCTGTCATCCCTGGCAGATGGATGCGAGACGAATGGAAAGAAGATTATCCGCCAGATAGGCGCTGGAAAGTCACTGAAAAAGCGTAATCTACTGAAATTACATCGGATTTTGCGGAAAGCGTGAACTGTTGAAACGAGTTATTCTCCTTGGGCGTCTCATGTTCCACCGACAGGGCTCCCTCTTAACATCACCCGTTTACTGAACATGTTCATTCCGGGGGCCAGGGGAAATAAGAAAATAGATTTTCCCGATGTAATATTGTCCGAGGGTTCGCGCCTGGATAAACGTTTCTTACTATTTGTTTATTTAGTAAAATCAGAGTGCTAAGCGCAACGGATGAATGGGAGATACTGACGCGACTAGTTCGCTGAGGCTTGGCGTTAAGATATGTGAATACCGGAACATGTAGCTGTAGATGTATGTTCCTTGGGATATCATTAGAGCCAGCATTCTCTATGGGGGTTGATTGGCCTTGCTATTTCATCGGGGTTCAGTTCTCCGAATCTTTCCGGGCTCGTACAGAATTCAGTTCTGTGTTGCTCAGGTTTATTGGGCATGGTGCGGTGCATCATCAATCTTGACTTTCCCTTACTAGATCTCCAATCGCCTGCGATAGAAAAATCGGTAAACCATTCAGGTAGGGATAGGACTGCTGGGATCGGAAACGAATAATGTGTACTACGCTGTCACCCTCAATTCTGTCTCTGCGGTGGGTAATACCAGATAAATAACACGCAGAGCAGAGTAGTGGACCCGGCGCGAATAATATCTCGTCTTCCTGCTCATCGAGAGAATGAAGTCATGATTCATCTGCCGCTCGCTTTCTTCCAATGAAGATTTAGATTATACCATGATACCTCTCGTGTAAGTCGATTTCCTTGATTCTTGTGTTTAAGCATACCTATTTACTGCAAAAAGTTAGCATCTGAACGTTACAAAAATATTAGTGATGGTGACATTACGACGTCCAAGTTTACTATCAGTACATGTACCCGGTTCACTTGTGTGCGCAGCCTTGACGCTGTGAAACTAGGAATTATAAAAATTGTTCCGGCACTACGGGGAGTCTTTGCTTAGCTAGTTAGTACTTAAGCATATCCCTGATCAATAAATAAAAATCAATAAAAACAATAAAGGTCTGTGAATACTCGAGAGAAACATATCAATAAATTGGTTGATGGATGAATGGATTGCTAAACAATCAAAAAATCAAAAAAAAGATAGACTGGGAAACAATTTGTTCCCAATCAACCAATTTACTCCCCTTTACCGCCATTTTCGTTGTCAATACAACACCTGCAGGCAGAGAAGGTTCGCTAGACAACTCTTCCGCCTGCTCTGGCAACGGTTATTAATTAGTTGACAATTGTATCTACCTATCAACAACAATAATATTCATGAAGAGAGCCGGGAGAAAGAAATAAGAATCATAAGCGGTAAGCTCTGGAAGATGAGCCGCCACCCGCCACCCGGTCCAAACGTTGGGGTGATATGATGCGATACTAGTATGTTTAATTATTTGATCGTCTTGTCCCAAGGCGGGCCGTGAAAGTTTACAACTACAAGCACAGGGGGCAGCGTCCATGAGACACATGAGGAATAGGTTATTTTAATACCTTTACCCTATTGAGATGAAAGCAATATTCCAATTAAGTGAGACGGAAGGAAGGAAAATACTCAATATCGAATGAACTATAATCGCTCTATTATCGAACGACTCCGTGCGACAGAACTATCGTCGTGACATTTGGAGGCCAAAGATGAGAAATAAAGATTGATAAATCAGAGCAGAGAAAAGTGAGCCGTGGCATCTACACCATAGTTAGTATCATACATGACTAACTGACTCACTGGCATAGTTTAGCTGATTAACCGCTCTCACTCTCCCTTCCCCATGTTCTTCCTCCCTGTACAACGGTCTGGCATATACGGATCCACTGCGGGAACAAACGAGTTAGATCTGGCACATTACTCACTTCCTTACCACTTCCTTACCACTTCCTTACCACTTCCTTACCACTTCTTTACCACTTCTTTACCACTTCCTTTGCAGGCCTGGTCATTGACTGGGATATGGGCGTCATTGCAGACTGATTTATCTTAAGTTGTTTTGCTTCGATGTACGATTCTGGAAGATTGATGAACCCTAGTGACATGGATTTTCCTCCAAAAAAAAAAAGGAAAACAATATTTTGTCGATCTTGCTGAATCTTCCAGCACGTTAATCCAGAGGGTTCAAATCCATGTTTATTTCAGGATATGATCTTCAAATCATCAGGGGGGTGTCTGAATTTCGACAGCGCGGTCAGTCATAAATATTCCCGGTTTTTACGGACTCCGGTTTTGAGACGGATAAAGATGTACATGATCTATTTATACTACAAGTATTTACTAGTACATGTACATCAAGTCGCTTAATAAGAGCTTCAGTTTAGATGGATAGGTAGCGCGCGCGTGGATTAATTAGTTGTTCCATGACCACTATATGTCAGAAAGGTAAGGCAATGCGGCAGAAGACCGACTGGCGCTAATTGATACGCGTCTATAGTAGTATTGAGTAAAAGATCTATCTCTAATATCGAACGATTATTGTCAATCAATACATGTACATTTGACGGTCTGGGCCCACCGATCAGAAATGGTAAATATAAATTGAGAACATAACAATGACACACAATTGCCTCTATCCACGTCTCTATTCCCTATTTATGAATCTAATTACTTGTTATTACTTGATCCAAAATGCGAGGACTCAAAAACTTAGGCCTCATGTCCTGAAGTATTTCAGCTTGCGGAGATTAGGAGTACGGACGGAATCAAAAACAGCCAATACTCAATCAATATTAGCCAGGTCCTAGGATCTCAAGGAGAAGATTTTAAGGTTGTAATATGTAATATTGTACTGTATCTACGACCTATACATGTAACGGGTTCATGCAAAATTTCTATCCTAGAAGAGCGAAATTGAATCGAAACTTCCAGTTTAGATATTACTAGTACCAGATATTATATTATGTATGGTACCATCTTGGTGGCAGATCAGATCAAAACCATAATCCTTCTGCTTCTAGAGGGTTGCTATGGCAGATCTGCAAACGTGAAAATGATTTGACAGGGGATCCTAGTACGGGCGGGAGAGGAATAAAGTTCATTAATTCTGCCAAGACTCGACACAGACCATCTTGACCAGCCAACCAACCACCTGTCAAAGAATTGAATTCCACTACTCAAAAAGCTGGGGAACTCATCTTTGCCATCATCATCGTCACCATCACCACCACCACCACCACCACCACCAATTATTCTCATACAATCTTTATCAATATTGTATGTAAATAAAGATACATTTCTACCAATGGAAGAGAGGGAGAGAATTATTGTTCAATTCCTTTCATCCGCCCAATAGGAATAATATTGATAATAAAACAGATTCAATGGAATTGTGCACGTGTGTAGCCGGTCATTCTTATGCTTCCATCTATCTCCCTTGATTCCCTGCCTGCCTGTTTGCCATTGAAACTGAAGGAGTAAACTCTCTTCTTCTTCTTCTTCATTCGCACTATTATAGTTAATTCGCGTGACCTCTTCTTTGGCGCCTTTGGCATGAAAAGTTGACTTTAATGTATGTATGCAGTTAAACCAGTCAATCAACAAGCCCCGACTTCGGTCATAAATTCAGCAGCAAATAAAAATATATTCCTCCAGCCTCTATTGTTGTCCTTCCCCCGTCTTCCGCCGCCGTCGCCGTTAACGTGCGGACGGGTAAAGTGTGGGAGTACCAAGCAGACATATTGAGATTAGTGCGGTATGATATTTCGATATCTAAATCCCTACATCTGGTAAGCTGTCACATCTCTTCAACCTTCCTTATTTGCCTCAAGCTCGTCCTCAGCACGCACATGCAGATCACTACCAAAGGAGGCGTGCTGTGCGGCTAGCTGGCTGATTTAACTGTTTGATTTAACCGTTTTTGATAGTCGTCGTGGCTGGTATTTGCTTCTCGGCCGTTTAATAGGGATCGAAATACCCTTTATTCAAAAAGATTGGAGAGCCAAAGTTAGAAAACCGATCTTTTGGTAGACATCGTCAAGTCACAGGGGGGGCAACATTCAAATTTGGTATCTTCTCCTCATAAACAGGGGTGGGGGGTAATGTTCCTTACTTTGACAGCACCACGATCGTTTTTTCGTGTGTGTGAAATCTTTATCCATTATCGGATCTTCTTGACCGTTGTCAAGTAACAAATAAAATATTTTGTAACCTGGATTGGGGTTGTTCTTAATATCAACAACAACAACAACAGCGACAACAGCAGCAATATCCTCGAATACAACGTAATTTACATTTTTCTCCGCAATAAACAGAATCGCTGGCTGGACATATGGTCATTCCTCCATTAATTGCATCTATCATCCCATTTTGCGTCAAATTATCCTCCTACATTCCGTCTCAAGAACCAAGTATCAACTAAATACGGAAAACATCCCTACAGGCCCTGTAGATTTTCCCTCATCTTTGCTCCATTTTCTCCCGATTTAGCCCTCAATACCGGTGAGGGCTCACACGAGCACCGGCCAATCTCACTTCCGTCCACATCATCTCCAGACAGACAGATTTGGTGTCGTCGAGCAATCTGAACTCTTGTCTTCAAGACTGAGTGAGTAGTGACAGCAAACTTAGCTTTGGAGGTAATAATAATAACGCTCAATGAGAAGAGAGATCCGAATTTCATAAAATCTTAGGGCATTTGATCAGATACGCGAATCTTATTCCCTAGGAGGAAAAGGCTCATCGGTCGATTAGTCCCAGCCACTCACGACGCAGAAATAAGAACAACGCTGGTGGCTTCTGTTTCTCTCATTTACCACTCACGCACATGAACCACCCCGCTTCAAGCTAGGACCAACATCTCAACTCGGCAATCTATTCTTTCCGTAACACTCCTTCTCCTGTACTACCCGCCTCTTCCTAGTCCCTGTCGATACCATTGGAATCTCCAGAAACCACCCCTTGCCGACTGTTGTTCACTTTGGCGCCGACTTCTTCTTCCGCAGCTCGCCTTCTCTGAACCCACGTCTCTCCGCATCTAGATACCTCTGTCACCACCCCCTTTCCTTCCTAGCAATTGAGTTGCTTTTTGGCGGCATCTATTTGCATCAGCCTGCCACCATCCATTCCCTTCCACCCATTTATTTCTCCACCTCTTTGCTCTCCCAAATAACTTCTTTCAGTAGAAAACAGAGAGCTTGAATTCACTGGTTTCTCTTGTCGCACCATCTCGAAGTGAGACTATTTGAACTCATCAACGCAAAAGGTGGAAATACAGTATATTCAGAACGAGAATCCCAAGACGTGAATCCCTTAGACGTGATAGCTCCAGTATTGAGCTTGTCCATGCAACCTCTAAATTATCGACACGACTGTCTCCCTATTTCTCTTGGTGAACGTCGTAAGAAGTCTGATTTAGGCTCCTTCTCCCTGGACTTGAGCTGGACAAGAGAAACACCAGATATCGTTCGCACAAGGGCATACCCCTCTCCGCCCATGTCTGGATCGCCACCATTACCACCAAGATTAAACCTTGACTTAAATGATCGCGGACATGGACACGCTGGATACATATCGGGTGGAGGATCAGGCTGTGGCTATCGTGATCTCCCTACCCCTCAGCATGAACACTTTGATCACAGAGGTCTCCCGCAAAGATCTTATCCACAGCCCCCAGATCCGGCAATGTCGATGACACTCCCAGGTCCATATCGTTCAGAGCACATGCCACCACTGCAAGGACTTCCAGGCGGTCTTCAACCGATATCTCAAATTTCCCAGACACATCATCAGCCACACTCCGACTACCTCACCCAGTCAACTCGTCCACTTGTATCTTTCTCTACATCAGGTCCGTCACCGGTGCGAGAGCAGTCTGGATTTAGCTCCCCCAAACAACAGCGTAAGACAAAGGGCCATGTAGCTTCTGCTTGTGTGCCATGCAAAAGAGCACACCTCAGGTAACACCCCTTATTACCTTGAATAAGAAGTCTAAGAAAGTATCTAACTTGATATAGATGTGACGGTACGTTTTATTACAATTCTTAACGAGTCCCTCTTGTCAGCCCTGTCACCCAGAGAAATGAACCTGGTTCGTATCTATGCACCTAGGCCAAAGTTTGTCAACGTCAGCTTTCGTATTTTCTGTTAAAATTCTGCCTTTTTTTTAGTTCAAAAAACTAACGGGCATCTTTTTTCCTCGGTCACGCCCAACACTGATGATTGGAAGGGTCTGCAGGAGGCTGAAACAGCAGAGCAGCATATCACATTTTAGCGACACCAAATTCCAAGCCAACCCTTGTTTGTTTCATACCATCACCCTGATGAATTTGTTGGGCCAAGCGGCTTGTTCGACGATTAGAACTTTTCATTTAAGATAATAAATTTGCATCCGGATTTTTTTCTCCGACGAGAAAATGCAAGAATCCGGGGAAATCCCCACACATGATCCCTTCTATGTATCACACACATATTTCAGATCCCTTGCGTCAATATCTTTGACGATCCAGTTTTATTTTTTGCGATTCTATTTTATTCCGGGCTATGAAACAAGACCAAAGTCATATGTGCTGATACGTTACTTTTAGCACAAAGACCATGTTCACGTTGTGTAAGTAACGCCAAGGAAGACGCATGTGTAGATGTACAACACAAAAAGCGAGGACGACCGAGGCTACGGGATGAAAAAGAACCGCGTTATGAAGGGTCGGCGTCAACTTATCCAGCAATAGATTTAATGCGACGGCCTGTACCATATTATGGTATTAATGAGCCACTCAATTCTGGCTTTAGTGCTTCGTTACCACAACGTCGTGGTGACTATCGCGTTCTTAAGTCTCATGGAACTTCAAGTAGTCACATTCCGTCCAGATATTTAGAACATGCTTCGGTCGTGAACGGCAACGTTTTCGGATCCCAACTCCAAAACCCAAGGTCTCATTCAACACCAGAACCTGCTTATGCTCTTTTAAACATGGAAATGTCTATCGTGAAAGCAACCCCAAGCTTTGGAGAGACTATAGGCATGCCATCTGTCTCGAATCGATTATTTCAAGATATCGTTTCACCTAACGATCGAGATAAAGTATTTCGGCTACAACGAGGGTTTGAGGAAGAGCGACGTGAGAGAGAGCCCAATTTTCTCCCACCTATCTACCTTGCCAAGTTTGAAGAGGATCGAATTATCCAGACACTCGTTTTCGGACCTGAAGATCTTGGCCAGATGGGAACTGATAGACAAGAGATGCTCACATTCGAGGCGCCAGATGGTCAACAGAGGACATTTCAAGTACGATTAGGTTTGGCTAAAAAGAGTTCGACATATTTTGTAATCGTTTTACTTAATGCCCCTGCTATGCCAGCTGTTTATCATCCACCCACGTCCCCCTTCGCGCGAGAATCGCACTCACGGGAATCACAGTACGGTTACCAGACTTCTCTACAGGGATACAACCCGAGTCTAAGTACGACATCTTTTAGAGCTAACTCGGCGCAAAACGTTGGGAGGTTAGACTTGACGAATTATAGGGCACCTGGGTTCGTTGGAACAAATATGGCGTACTCCCCCACAAGTATTCCAATATTTTCTCAACCACAAGTGAGAGCGGACTTTTCTCAACCGCAAGCATCCTATCAAGTACCGCGTAGCGTCTTGATGCAAGGTATTCAGCCTCGTCAGCATGACCTTCAATTACCACCGATCCGGGAGACTCAACAGCAGCGTGAAACTGGTAAAAATCGTCTTGATATTGGAGGACTTCTTGAAAAGTCAAACACCGGACGACCACGAGGATAGAATTTTTCAGTCATCTTTGAGCTCACATTATGAGTATTTGGTCAACGATTTTTACGTACCATTTAATTGTATCAAAATATTTTCCTGATGACCGGAGCGAACGTTTTTATATCCGCCAGAAAATTTCCTGTGGATTTACACTTGGGATCTGTGCTCTTGGAGTTGAAATGGAGGTCTATCAATGAATTCTAAGGCGGTCTGCCTTCAGCGTGGGTAATAGAGGAAGAATGGGTAAATAGAATTTATACATGTTTTTTAGGAAAAGAGCTGTTTGCTCACATGGCAACTTGGCTTGGAAAATTTAGAAGAGAGCCGGTTTATGTTTTGAAAATAAGAATTGCCGAAAAGAGGCAAGCTATTCTTGGAAAATTGTGGATAGTGAATGTAATTAATTGGAACCAAAATGATACACCCGGCTTGCACACTTGCAACCTTACTGAACCAAGAATCCTGCGAATTCTTGGCAATGAATATTATCAGGCTGATAAGGTGTGAAATTTTAACTCGCTCTACGAGAGGCAAATAAATGTGTGAAGCTCTGATTACTTTATCAAGTGCCGTTACGCATTAAAGATGGTAGAAAACAGTGCAACACGGATTAAGTCAAGGTAGGTAGGTAGTGAAGACCGCTCGATTAGGTTAGGTAGAGGAGTCTTTTTTACCTCGAAAACGCATCAAACGCGACCTCATAACTTGTCATCTGAGTATGAAAACGCAGCGTCTCGAAAAGATATATGATGGCGCGGAAGATATTCTGATTGGTTGATACATTCCGATCTCTCTCAGAGGAGTCAAAGCGCCAACGCCAGCCAGGATTCGGGGTGACTGTGTGCACACCGTGTTGAGTCGGGTGTGAGTAGTCGTGATAAAGGTGTATCCCCGGTAGACAAGTATCATTGAGGCGGAGATTTCTTGCCTGGTCTCCATGAGATGGTCAGATTCTATGGATCAATGTGGGACGCGATGCGATGTGATGCTGCGTATGCGTTTCGGGTAACTTTTGGCTACCAGGAGAGAACGCGGTTTTGGAAGATGCGGCTTTTGTGACATCGCGTTGCCGCGGGTCATGGATGGGACCAGTGATGATCGAACTGCGGGGGTCAACCTAGTCGTTGTGGCCGACCTCGTGCTGACTACATGATGCGGGGTCGAGGTCACGCAGCGATGTTGCTGCCACACGGTTGACGGGTCTCCTCTCGCGGGCACGAGGACGATAGAGAAGGTGTGGGAAGGATTGACGTGCTGCGGCCCGTTGGTCGCCTGGTTTGACAGCAGTCGGATGTATAGTTAAGTGGACGACATCTGGCTCTGATGGATGCTCGGTGGAGGAGAGGGCAGCCATCATGGAGAGGCTGCTACTGCTACTGCGGCTGGTGCTGGTGCTGGTGCTGGTGGTGAGAGGCGGCGTTGGAGGTGAGCCGAGGCAGGTTACAGTGAAGCGGTCAAGTGGGTCCTCGGGTGGCCCGAAACAGAACAAGGACCGTGTCGAACGCGTTCTTTTCGCCTGCCTTGCCGGCAGCGGATGCAGGAGGGCAGGTGCGTCATGCTCGATGGACCCCTGGTCCTATCGCTTTGTCGATCGCTTGACGACCTCATTCGCTTCTTGAAAGTTTTTCGCACCTGCAGCCTGTCAAGACTACAGATATATGTATGCAAATGTATCTCTGGGGCTAGGATGAGAGTCGGATTGGCGTTCTCAAGAGAAGAGAAATGACAGTGCCAAATCCTGTATGAAAAGAGCGCTTATTAAGACATTAATTGGCGGTTTGCGCGGTCAAGCGTTGTACATGTACATGTACCAAAGAAACGTTGATGTTTAATTAGTACTTATAACCAAACGTAATTCCACCATAGCCATTCTTAAAATTTCAATTCACAGATATCTATTGCAATTTTAGCTGTAATTACTAAATTAAGATTGATGATAAAATTCTCGCTAGAGGAAGTTTCTGGGTCGCTGCTGTCGTTGAAAATAAACTGCATGTAGTGGAGTTCGGCTTAGTCATGTATGTTACAGGGAAATTTTCGATCAACGGATCTTCACACTTAGAAACAACAACTTTGGAATTCCTCGTTGATTGACCATGATCATCAATTACTTGTCGACTCTTTAATCAATTGGCAACTCATCCAAATCATTCGTTTGATCATGGCCGGGCTAACCTCCACTAATTATAATCCGATTCCTATCACCTCTGTCCAACCGCGTCCGGACCGATTGATTTTTGCACTCCAGAAAGATGAGCTTGAACCAGATGACTGGATGCCCAACTCGGACCAATTTCTTACTTCTACACGACCTGTGTCTTTTTACATTGGAACGGGTGCGCAAGTATGGAATTCAATCTTGCCAACTTGTGCAGCGGCCGAGCATGAAGTTCTTATCACGACGTGTTTCTGGGCCAAATCATCATCTCAAGAAGCCATCGCGCAACTCCTCGTGCACCTCTCTGCGAAAGCTCTTAGTCAACAGCGTAAAATCTACGTCCGAATTTGCTTCTCGTCGCTGTCGCTGGTGCAAAATTTATTTCACACGTCAACAATGAATGGAAAATGTTTTCACCCGGATTCCTGGCCGAGCCTGGGACTGCCCGCACCAAGTCGTCTTCAGGGATTAGACTTGATCGTCAAGAGCATTTTTATTCGACCGTGCAGCGTTATGCATCCGAAATTTGTCCTCGTCGACCGGCGGTGTGCTTTCGTACCCTCGTGTAACGTGAGCTGGGAAGATTGGTTCGAGGGCTGTATTGCTCTTGAGGGAGAGCTAGTCGCGCAACTCTTCGCTTTTTGGGAATATTTCTGGGCTCGGGCCACGCCACCCCTGCCGTTACCGGTATGGCGAGCTAGGCCGGAACAAGGCAAAGCTATTCGAACTCAAGAGCACTCTCTCCTCACCCATGTAAACTTCACCGGCTACGCAACATCAATTCCAACAGCTTTGTTGCCCTCACCACATCATAGTTATCCACACATTGACGCAAGTTGCTGTTGCGCCGTGCCATCCCCTCCTTTTACTCCCCTCAATGCACTCTCGCTTCATATCTTAGCGCAAGCGAAAACACACATTTACATCCAAACCCCGAATCTAACTTGTAAACCTGTTATCTCTGCACTCCTCGACGCGCTTTCACACGGCGTCAATGTTCATCTAGTGACCAATCGTCGTCTCATGCTCCTCGAACAACTCATCACTGCCGGTACGACGACCGCCTACGAAGTCTGGAAATTAAGACGTCGGTACCGCTCCCTTCTCCAAAAACATACGAAAAAGTCTCATGATGCTGAAAGGGCCCTACCGGCTCTAGGAACGCTCAAAATAGCCTATTACCATCCAAGGACCATCGAACCAGTTTTAGAAGAACCGGCTATGACACATTTAAAACTGGCTATTTGTGATGACTCAGTGACAGTTTTAGGGAGCGGGAATATGGATCGAGCGAGCTGGTACACAAGCCAAGAATTAGGGGTTGCATTTTTCGACGCAGGATTTGCCCGAGCAGTCATGAGAGCCGTGCAGGAAGCGCTCGAGGGGAGAGTGGAGTATGTCAGCTAAAAGAGCTCCATACATTACGCGACTTAAGAGCTTTCATTTTCGAGTAGCATCAGAGGATACCGTACCTCAAACATGCAGTTCAATCAACTAGTGTTTGAATGTTAGATGGTTTGATCCTAGTCATCTGGATGATTTATTGCCAGTGACACTTCCAAACGAATCGATCAAAACATAAATTTGAATGGGAGCCAAGCTTTATCGTTGCCATGACATAAAAAGGCGTCACCTAATACAACTAGGGGATCTAATCCTACTCGAAAGATGCAAACATCCCGCTGTTTCATTCTCGATTCATCTGGGACGCCTAGCTTAAAATTACAAAATCTATTTATCTCGCTTCTGATGACGTAGGGCATCGCATCCCCTCGCCTTGCTCCCCTAGGAATGTATTTTGCCTTGGGACTTTTGGCGCAACATACGACGTTCGTATCCTTAAATTCGATCAGATAATAAGCCACATCCTTCATCCACTTCATCGCCTTGGGTCAGTAGCTGCATTGTATCCAGACCTTTATCGTTTACAAGTTTCTTAGATTGGACTAGACTAGATCTCTCGAGTATTTCCAGAGTGGCACAGACTTTCATTTACTCATTTATTCGCAACAGGTCATGAACCCGAAATCCAAACCTTACCTCGAAGCACTCCGGCAATTCCACGACGTCCGACTGGGAAATTCAATCAGCCATTACCATGATGCCTTTCTGACGGCATATCAGAATGTGACCACGGCCGCTGAAAACTTGAACGTAGACGTTGAAAATCCGTTTGATCGCTCCATCCCGGAAGCCAAGGCCGTTGGATTCTTCATCGTCGGCACAATGCACATCCCATGGCTAAGTACATGGAGGGACTACAAAGCAGTCGACAGCACTGAGAGGCCCGTAAGCCTCCATGCGATGACGTCTTCTTTACGAAACGTCACAGACGCCGAATTTTGCGAACAGTCCCCGTAGTCTCCGCACGACCTACCAACCCCGACGCCATTTGCAAAAAATGCGCCCACAAATACCCTAACAAGCAATACTATAAATAGCAACAATAATAGAAGAGGGTGCGCCCTCCAAAAAAATCAACCCAAATTGCATCGTCTGTCGCGACATCTGCCAATGCGACAGCACTCCCATCTCAAGTAATCAACTCCAAGGCAATCTCCGCCGACAAAGCTATCTCAATTCTCGAAACGCATGCTTCCTCATACCCTACCAACTCTGACGTGAAACGCGCTCTAATTCTCGCCACCGATACTCTCCATACAAAGAATAGCACGCCGCAATTAGTCCCTTCCGTCCATCCCGACCATCGCCGACTCATCACTGAACAAACTGATCGCGTTATACAAAAAATATCAGGTGTCCCGGCTCAGTCATGTGCAACAGCTCTCAAATCCATCCCTACCCCTTTACAACACGAAGCGAATGTGTCTCCTCGTGTAACAAGGGAACTTACCATAAAACCAACTGCTGTTACCGAATCACTGAAAAATGCAACTGGTGCTAACATTGTCCACGAGACCACTAGAGCGCTCTTGGAAACCCCCTCAGCATCAGTTATCGCGGCCCGGAAACTCCCTAGTGGTGACATTCACCTGACCTTTGCGTCTGCGGCAAAGAAGAATCTTTACGAAAATCATACCAGGCTTAGATCTTTATTCGGACCAGATTGTTCTGTTAGGTCTCGGGGACTTCTAGTTGTTGCACATGGCATCCTTACACCAGCAACTGACTCCTCTGACTCACCGGCCACGGCCGCATACCTCAAGCTACAGAACCCTCACTGGCCACTCGAAATTAACTTTCTACGATTGGGCTGGCCTTCAAAAGTTAAACGACTTGGTCTTCAAACTGGATCATTGATAATCACTCTCACTATAGAAGACCAGGCCAATGCCTTAATTCACCACGGTGTGACGGGCTGTGCCCGGTAGGTTGTGGCTGGGCAAATCAACTTGGCCCATCCGTTTACCTGGTCGTGGCGCGACGCGTTTACGCGGTAAACGCCCTGTAGCTGTTAGTCGTGCATAACTGACAGGCCCCGCTTAATAAGCGAGGGTCATGGGTACTCCCTGCTATGACTACTAGAACTTTCGAGAAGTCTCCAGAAGAGTCGAGAGTACTCCGGATGATTCTATCCCAAGAGCAATAATGATAAGGAGTTAAGGAAAGAACCTTCTGGTAGTAAGGGGAAAACTATAAATATCAGTATTCTAGAGAAGATAGGTTCTTCCCCAGATTTAATATTAACATATTTTGTGGTATTGCTTTCCTGCAGTGACTGTTTGCATTAATCCTTAACACACGGGTTGATAATCGAAGAAGAAATTCACACTTGTGAAGTTTACTCGGAGGATTGCGAAGTAAATCGCTGCTTCCGCTGTCAAAAGTATCACCGCACGACTGTCAAATTCTGCCGTGAACCTGTACGCTGTGGTTTTTGCGCTGGCGCGCACGCGACGTCAAATTGCACTATCAAAGAAACCGGCAGAGGCTCAGCTTGCCACGCCTGTGGGAAAACAGGCCACACTACCTGGCCGAAGGAATGCCCAACTAGAGCCAAAGAAGTCATTAGAGCACGCCAGGCCTATGCTTCCCATCTAGTAAGATATAAATCCAACACGCCAACCCTCCAAGTATCCGAGCCAGAATGGACTGAGGTCAGGCACGCCAAAAAGCGACCTAGGGGACGACCTTCGGGGCTCGAAGTCGCTGCCCGTCGAATGCACTCAATCAGCTTTCCCATTGCCGCCGATGACCCCATTAATCTCCCAGGCCCAACCCCCTTTATTGCTTCGTAGAGCTTTTCAATAAACCCCCTAAATCCACCCGAAATACAGGCTCCGGCAGAAATATCCGCCTCTCCTACGCCGACTCAAACGTCTTCTTCCCCGATGTCACTTGATGAATAAAATCAATATTCTCCAATACAACGTTGATGCCAGTAATAAGGTTATGTCTCCGCTAATCACTGACCACCATACACGCACCTACGATATATTTGCCATCCAGGAACCTTGGTTCAATCGACAAACCTCTTCTACTCACTGCCCTTCATCCTCTCCTTTCACTCTTGTATACGAGCCTGGCCTCAAGCGTTCTTGCTTTCTGATAAATAAAAGACTGGATCCTGACACCTGGTCTGTAAGCTTTAGCTCGCCCGACGTGTGCTCCCTTCACCCTCACTTGACCTCCGGTAGCCTCGCTATCCATAATGTCTACTGCCCCCCAGTCGGATCCTAATCTTCACGTTCCTGCCCGAAGCAGCCCGACACTTTAAGAAGGGTGCTGTCAACTTCTCCTCCCAACACACAACACATTGTATTGGGCGAATTTAACTTTCACCATCCACTTCTGTTCCGGGGTCTCTTGCCTGACTCAGCACCTCGCTGCTTCCCATCTGTTCGATATCAGTGATCAGCATGCCCTTGAGCTTCTAACCCTTCCGGGCCTCATCACTCGCTCCTTTCGAGGCCAAGAAATAACAATTGACCTGACTTTCGGTTCCCCTTAGATTCAAGGAAAACTTATTCGTTGCTCTGCAGTTAATCAACTTGGCCACGGGTCGGATCATCTCCCTATCAGCCTCACTATTGATGTCTCTTTTGTAAAGCTGGACTCTGCTCTAATGAGAGTCTGGAGAGAGACTGACTGTCTAGCTGCCAAGGCTGAGGCTGCAGCTAGATTTCTGGCTATCCCCACTCCTCACCACTTCGGATCTGGACATCTACTGCGATGAGATCTCTCGCGTCATAGAAAAAATAGTGCATACCTGTCACGGTCTTGTCAAGAGCGCTTATGCAGCTAAATGAGAAGAGGTGATTTTATATTCAAATCTATGTAGAGCAAATACCACTCGATGTGCTACAGAAATTTATGCATGACCGTTTTCATCTAGAAGATTCCCCCAGGGCCCTCCTAAGGTTCTAGAGGTTTCCATCTTCTAGATGCTTCTAGTATGTAAGCCGATAATTTGGAGGTGAGCATGGACCACTTATCAACCCCAGAATGATCTACATTGCATAATTAATCATGCAAGCTTATGCAAGTACAGTCAAACCTCTGATAACTTAACTCGTCGGTCGAGGCAGAAAAATAAACTTATGAGAGGAATTAAGTTAAGTGAATAGCCCCCCTTTTGCGTTACTATAGTGACAACCACGTGAAACCAAACCAAATGAAAACAAACCACTACACACGTACATGTAATATCAAATTCTACACTCATACTTATCCGTCGGTTTAACAATTGTCCTCAACTTTTCACAAGCATCTTTATTCACAATGAGCCAATCTAGACTCACTAATTGCCAGAGAATTGAAATCTGCCGACATAAAAGCCTAAATCCCATACTTAAGAATAAAGACTTAGTAACTTGGGTTCGGCAGCAGTATGGATTGACTGTCAG